>CM031627.1:48078569-48095359 GCA_018398815.1 Conus ventricosus
TTGGGGGAAAAAAAAAACCCCCCTTTAAAGGTCTGGGTAAAAAGGGGTATTTTGGGCTTGCAAACACAGAACTCCCCTTTTTCTGCAAGGACTGGCGTAAAAAATTTATGTAAAAAAAAATCCCCTTTTTACAGGTTTTTTTAAAAAGGGTTTGGACGGGCCCCAAATAGAAATTTTATTTAAAAAAGGAAAAACCCCCCAAAAAAATTTGGTTACAAAAAAACCCCCCCTTTTTTTAAAATTTGGGGCAAAAATTTGTCTGGCCCAAAATTCCCCCTTCCAAAAAGGGTTGGGGACGGGATTTTTTAGGACAAAAAAACGAAAATTTTGCTACAAGGGATGGCTAAAAAAATTTTTTCTCTCCTCGAAATTTCGGACAAGGATTGGGGGAAAAAATATTTTCTCAAAAAACCCAAAACCCCCCGAAAGGGGGCCCCTAAAAAGGGTATTTGGGTGTGACAAACTCAGAAAATCCCCTTTTTCGACAAGGATCTGGTTTTCAAAGGGAATTTTGACTGAAAACTAAACCCCTTTTAAAAATTGGGAAAAAAAATTTTTTTTTGGGGGCAAAACCGAAATCCTTTTTGACAAGGGGGTACCCAAAATTTTTAAATGTTTTACCCCCCAAAAGAATTTTATTTTAAAACTCAAAATTTTTAAGGCGCAAAAAAATATTGGGACTTTTACAAATAAAATTTAATTGAAAAATTCCCCCCAAAGGGGAATTTTGGCCAAAAAAACTTTTATTGACAATTTTTTTTTCTTTAAAAAGGGGTTGGGTCAAAAATAAAACTCTTAAAAAATTTCCAAAAAGGGGTTTGGGCCCAAAAATGAAAATTCCCGACTAAAATTTCCCCTCGGTTGTAAAAGGGAAATGCTGACAACATCAAACATCCCTTCGTTTTGGGCAAAAGGGTTGGGTACAAAGGGATATTGTGATGCACAAACTTCTGAACACCTTATTCTGACAAGGATCTGGGGTACAAAAAGGATCTTGTATGCTGACAAACATCAGAACATCCCTTCTTCTGACAAGGTTGGCGTACAAAGGGATATTGTGACTGCTGACAAACATCAAACATCCCTTCATTCTGACAAGGATCTGCGGTACAAAGGGATTGTTACTGCTGAAAAACATCAGACCCCTTCTTCTGACAAGGATCTGGCGTACAAAGGGATATTCGTGACTGCTGACAAACATCAGAACATCCCTTCTTCTGACAAGGATCTGGCGTACAAAGGTATTGTGACTGCTGACAAACATCAGAAATCCCTTGTTCTGACAAGGATCTGGCGTACAAAGGGATATTGTGACTGCTGACAAACATCGAACATCCCTCATTCTGACAGGACTTCGTACAAAGGATATTGTGCTGTGACAAAACATCAGAACATCCTTCATTCGACAAGGATCTGGCGTACAAAGGGATATTGTGACTGCTGAAAAACATCAGAAACATCCCTTCATTCTGACAAGGATTTGGCGTACAAAGGGATATTGTGACTGCTGACAAACATCAGAAATCCCTTCGTTCTGACAAGGATCTGGCGTACAAAGGGATATTGTGACTGCTGACAAACATCAGAACATCCTTCGTTCTGACAAGGATCTGGCGTAAAAGGGATATTGTGACTGCTGAAAACATCAAACATCCCTTCATCGACAAGGATTTGGCGTACAAAGGATATTGTGACTGCTGACAAATCAGAACATCCCTTCATTCTGACAAGACTGGCGTACAAAGGATATTGTCTCTGACAACATCGAACATCCCTTATTCTGACATGACTGCCGTAAAAAGGATATTGACTGCTGACAAAATCAGACATCTTCGTTGACAAAGGATTGGCGTACAAGGGATATTGTGACTGCTGACAACATCAGAACATCCTTATTCTGACAGGATCTGTAAAAGTGATATTGTGACTGCTGACAAAATCAGAACATCCTTCATTCTGACAAGGAATCTGGTGTACAAAGGATATTTGAATGCTGACAAACATCAGAACATCCTTGTTCTGACAAGATTGGCTACAAAGGATTACTGTGACTGGGTGAAACATCAGAACATCCCTTCGTTCTGACAAGGATCTGGCGTACAAAGGGATATTGTGACTGCTGACAAACATCAGAACATCCCTTCATTCTGACAAGGATCTGGCGTACAAAGAATATTTGACTTCTGAAAACATCAGAACATCCTTCGTTCTGACAAGATCTGGCGTACAAAGGTATTGTGATTGCTGACAAACATCAGAACATCCCTTCTTCTGACAAGGATCTGGCGTACAAAGGGATATGTGACTGCTGACAAACATCAGAACATCCCTTCATTCTGACAAGGATCTGGCTACAAAGGATATTGTGCTGCTGACAAACATCAGACATCCTTCATTCTGACAAGGATCTGGCGTACAAAGGGATATGTGACTGCTGACAAACATCGAACATCCTTCATTTGACAAGGATCTGGTACAAAGGGAATATTGTACTGCTGACAAACATCAGAACATCCTTCATTCTGACAAGGATCTGGCGTACAAGGATATTGGACTGCTGACAAACATCAGACATCCCTATTCTGACAAGGTTTGGCTACAAAGGATATTTGACTGCGAAAACATCAAACACCTTCTTTCTGACAAGGATCTGGCGTACAAAGGGATATTGTGCTGCTGACAAACATCAGAACATCCCTTCATTCTGACAAGGATTGGCGTACAAAGGGATATTGTGACTGCTGACAAACATCAGAACATCCCTTCATTCTGACAAGGATCTGGCGTACAAAGGGAAAATTGTGACTGCTGACAAACATCAGAACATCCCTTCATTCTGACAAGGATCTGGCGTACAAAGGGATATTGTGACTGCTGACAAAATCAGAACATCCCTTCATTCTGACAAGGATCTGGCGTACAAAGGATATTGTGACTGCTGACAAACACAGAACATCCCTTCATTCTGACAAAGATTTGGCGTACAAAGGGATATTGTGACTGCTGACAAACATCAGAACATCCCTTCATTCTGACAAGGATTTGGCGGACAAAGGGATATTGTGACTGCTGACAAACATCAGAACATCCCTTCTTCGACAAGGATCTGGCGTCTACAAAGGGATATTGTGACTGCTGACAAACATCAGAACATCCCTTCATTCTGACAAGGATCTGGCGTACAAAGGGATATTGTGACTGCTGACAAACATCAGAACATCCCTTCATTCTGACAAGGATCTGCGTACAAAGGATATTGTGACTGCTGACAAACATCAGAACATCCCTTCATTCTGACAAGGATCTGGCGTACAAAGGGATATTGTGACTGCTGACAAACTCAGAACATCCCTTCATTCTGACAAGGATCTGGCGTACAAAGGGATTGTGACTGCTGACAAACATCAGAACATCCCTTCATTCTGACAAGGATCTGGCGTACAAAGGGATATTGTGATGCTGACAAACATCAGAACTCCCTTCATTCTGACAAGGATCTTTGGGGTACAAAGGGATATTGTGACTGCTGACAAACATCAGAACATCCCTTCATTCTGACAAGGATTGGCGTACAAAGGATATTGTGACTGCTGACAAACATCAGAACATCCTTCATTCTGACAAGGATCTGGCGTACAAAGGATATTGTGACTGCTGACAAACATCAGAACATCCTTCTTCTGACAAGGATCTGGCGTACAAAGGGTTATTGTGACTGCTGACAAACATCATGAACATCCCTTCTTCTGACAAGGATCTGGCGTACAAAGGGATATTGTGACTGCTGACAACATCAGAACATCCCTTCGTTCTGACAAGGATCTGGCGTACAAAGGGATTTGTGACTGCTGACAAACACAGAACCCTCCCTTCATTCTGACAAGGATCTGGCGTACAAAGGGATATTGTTGACTGCTGACAAACTCAGAAACATCCTTCATTCTGACAAGGATCTGGCGTACAAAGGGATATTGTGACTGCTGACAAACATCAGAACATCCCTTCTTCTGACAAGGATTGGCGTACAAAGGGATATTGTGACTGCTGACAAACATCAGAACATCCCTTCATTCTGACAAGGATCTGGCGTAACAAAGGGATATTTTGACTGCTGACAAACATCAGAACATCCCTTCATTCTGACAAGGATCTGGCGTACAAAGGGATATTGTGACTGCTGACAAACATCAGAACATCCCTTCATTCTGACAAGGATCTGGCGTACAAAAGGGATATTGTGACTGCTGACAAACATCAGAACATCCCTTCATTCTGACAAGGATCTGGCGTACAAAGGGATATTGTGACTGCTGACAAACATCAGAACATCCCTTCATTCTGACAAGGATTGGCGTACAAAGGGATATTGTGACTGCTGACAAACATCAGAACATCCCTTCATTCTGACAAGGATCTGGCGTACAAAGGGATATTGTGACTGCTGACAAACATCAGAACATCCCTTCATTCGACAAGGATCTGGCGTACAAAGGGATATTGTGACTGCTGACAACATCAGAACATCCCTTCTTCTGACAAGGATCTTGGCGTACAAAGGGATATTGTGACTGCTGACAAACATCAGAACATCCCTTCATTCTGACAAGGATCTGGCGTACAAAGGATATTGTGACTGCTGACAAACATCAGAACATCCCTTCATTCTGACAAGGATTTGGCGTACAAAGGGATATTGTGACTGCTGACAAACATCAGAAAATCCCTTCATTCTGACAAGGATCTGGCGTACAAAGGATATTGTGACTGCTGACAAACATCAGAACATCCCTTCTTCTGACAAGGATCTGGCGTACAAAGGGATATTGTGACTGCTGACAAACATCAGAACATCCCTTCATTCTGCAAGATCTGGCGTACAAAGGATATTGTGACTGCTGACAAACATCGAACATCCCTTCATTCTGACAAGGATCTGGCGTACAAAGGGATATTTGACTGCTGACAAACATCAGAACATCCTTCATTCTGACAAGGATTGCGTACAAAGGGATATTGTGACTGCTGACAAACATCAACATCCCTTCTTCGACAAGATGCGCGTACAAAGGATTTGTCTGCGACAAACATCAGAACATCCTCATTCGACAAGGATTGCGTACAAAGGGATATTGTGACTGCTGACAAACATCAGACATCCTTCATTCTGACAAGATCTGGCGTACAAAGGATATTGTGATGCTGACAAACATCAGAACATCCCTTCATTCTGACAAGGATCTGGCGTACAAAGGGATATTGTGATGCTGCAACATCGAACATCCCTTCATTCTGACAAGGATCTGGCGTACAAAGGGATATTGTGACTGCTGACAAACATCAGAACATCCCTTCATTCTGACAAGGATCTGGCGTACAAAGGGATATTGTGACTGCTGACAAACATCAGAACATCCCTTCATTTGACAAGATTGGCGTACAAGGGATATTGTGACTGCTGACAAACATCAAACATCCCTTCATTCTGACAAGATCTGCGTAAAAGGGATATTGTGACTGCTGACAAACATCAGAACATCCTTCTTCGACAAGGTCTGGGTACAAGGATATTGTGACTGCTGACAAACATCAGAACATCCCTTCATTACAGATTGGTACAAAGGATATTGGACTGCTGAACAAAAGGATATTTACTGCTGCAACATCAACTCCCTTCTCTGACAAGATCTGTACAAAGGATATTGTCTGACAAACATCAGACATCCCTTCTTTGACAAGACTGCGTCAAGGATATTGTACTGCTGACCATCAGAACCTTCATGACAGGATGCGTACAAAGGATATTGTGATTGAAAACACAGAAACAAATCCTTCATTCTGACAAGGATCTGGCGTACAAAAGGGATTTGTGAGGCCCCACAAAAAATTTTAGAACATCCTTCAAACCGGGGAAAGGGGGTCTGGCGTACAAAGGGTTTTTTTGTTAGCTGACAAAAACCGAAAATCTACACTGCCAGTCCCAAACCACTCATTTTTGGGCCCCACAGCCAAACCGTCAACACCCCTCCAAATTTCTGGGGCCCACCAGCCAAACAGTCAAGGGCCAATCCATTTTTGGGCTACACTGCCCTCAGCACCACCCATTCCTGGGGCACACAGCCGAACAGTCACACCACCCATTTTCCCGGTTACACAGCCGAACAGGGCCCTTTATCACCCATTCCTGGTTTACACAGCCGAACATCATCATCACTCCAAATTCCCGGTTACCCCGCGAAACAGTCATCATCACCCTTTTCCCGGGCCACACACCAAAAAAGCAACCCCCACTCCCTTCCTGGGCTACCCCTGCCAGTCCCAAAACCACTTTCCTGGTCTACACAGCCAGTAAAAACCACTCTAAATTTCCCGGGCTACAAAAGCCAGTCAACACCACTCTATTCCCCGTTCTAAACCCGCCCGTCAAAAACCACTCCCATTCCCCGGGCTACATGCCAGAAAACACCCCCATTCCGGGGGCTTTCACTGCCAGGGCAACACCCTCCATTCCTTGGGGCTACCTGCCATCAACACCACTCCATTCCCGGGCTACACTGCCAATCAACACCACTCCATTCCTGGTCTACACAGCCAGTCAACACCACTCCATTCTGGTCTACACTGCCAGTCAACACCACTCCATTCCTGGTCTACACAGCCAGTCAACACCACTCCATTCCTGGTCTAACTGCCAGTCAACACCACTCCATTCCTGGTCTACACAGCCAGTCATCATCACTCTATTCCTGGTCCACACAGCCAGTCAACACCACTCCATTCCTGGTCTACACAGCCAGTCAACACCACTCTATTCCTGGTCCACACAGCCAAACAGTCAGCACCACTCCAGTGGTTCAGTTGATGCTGGTCTGACAGTAATAAATCAACCCTCGTAGATCATTTGCCCTCGTCATTAGTCACTATGGACTGTGCCTTGTATGTATCCACCTTTCGGTTTTCCACAGATGTTAACCCACCATCTTAATAAACAGTCTTGAGTAATCCCTTGACTGCGTGCTCTTGTTTGTTTTTGGAGAGACTAATCACGTATGTAGGAGGATACACATGGTGTTTTTGTTTGTTTGTTGGTTTGTTTTTAAGTTTCCTTCCTGAATACATGAAAATAGTCTCCTCTCTTCTCTCTCTCTCTCTTCTCTCTCTCTCTCTCTCTCTCTCTCTCTCTCTCTCTCTCTCTCTCTCTCTCTCTTCTCTCTCTCTCTCTCTCTCTGTGCGGGTAGCCATCATCTTCTAGTAAACCTGACGAGCAGATTGTCACGATGACCTCCCCTCTGGAGGAGCAATACAACACTGAAAGCTCTATCCTATTGTGCCGGTATGGATGAGGCTTCCAGCCCATCATCGATGCCACCCCCCCTTTTTTTTAGAGCTTTGATGTCAGGCTTGCATACGAAGTTAGTGGGCTGTGTTCCAGGTGTCCTAATAAAAACCATGCAGAGGATGGTCCGATTTAGATTCCCATCGCAACACCACTGATTCGCAGGAAGGAGAGGGGTGTGTGATTGTTGAATTGAAAGGTGTTGAGGATAGGAACTAATTCTGCTAATCTTACCAGCGTAGCTGTGGGTAGGTGCTGTTGCTTAGGTAGCCGTTTGTCAGGAAAGAACATGACGGCCATCAACGTGAGGGATGGACAGGTGTGGTCTTTCGTTTCAAGGATGGTTCCCGGAAGATGCCAGGGCCTTTCTTTCTTCATTTACCTTTTCTTTCTTTTTCAGCCCTTTTTAACACGGTGTGAATGTGTCACAACACCAAACACTTGTGCAAAAACAAACCCAGACGCGCTGTAACAAACACCAACATATTAAAATCAGCAAGATAATCAATGTCCGTTGATAGTAATGCAACATACAGACTTGCATGGTGCGTGAGAGTTGAAGGGAGGCGAATGGGAGATGGAGGGGAAAAAACGAGAAAAAAGGATCGCCTTAAAAAACAACAACAAACAAACAAAAACAAGATGGAAAGCATATAAACGTACTCCCAGAAATCTGATATCTTTGCAGCATTTGTGTTTGTTTTGTACTCTTATTCTTTCATGCCCACGGGACTGTAATTCTGTCTTTGCTCTGTGTGTGTGTGTGTGTGTGTGTGTGTGGTGTGTGTGTGGTGTGGTGTGTGTGTGTGTGTGTGTGTGTGTGTGTGTGTGTGTGTGTGTGTGTGTGTGTTTTGTGTGTGTGTGTGTGTGTGTGCGGGGGTGCGGTTTAGCTATGTGTGTGGATGTGCGTGCGTGCATGCATGTGTGCATGCGTGTGTGTGTGTGTGTGTGTGTGTGTGTGTGTGTGTGTGTTCGTGCGCGCGCGTGCGTGCGTGCGTGCGTGCGTGCGTGTGTGTGTGTGTGTGTGTGGGGTGTGTGTGTTGTGTGTGTGTGTGTGTGTGCGTGCGTGCGTGCGTTGTGTGTGTGTGTGTGTGTGTGTGTGTGTGTGTGTGTGTGGGGTGTGTGTGTGTGTGTGTGTGTGTTTTGCGTGCGTGCGTGCGTCTGTGTTGTGTGTGTGTGTGTGTGTGTGTGTGTTGTGTGTGTGTGTGTGTGTGGGGTGTGTGTGGTTGTGTGTGTGTGTGGTGTGTGGTGTGTGTGTGTGTGTGTGTGGTGTGTGTGGTGTGTGACTGCCTGCCCATCTGCGTGCATTTTAATCGTTTGTTGCGTACAGCTAAAACTATGCCAAGTCATTTTCAAAGGGGGTAAAGAATTGTTCGATACACCTGCCCGCTGCAACTTTTTTTCCAAATCACTTTGTTTACAGCCACCCAAACCCACGAAGACCACACTGCAGGGCTGAAGGTATGTGACCCCACCAGTTGCTGCAAGTCAGTCAAAACAGCACCCTATGGTATGTGACTCTCACCAGTTGCTGCAAGTCAGTCAATACAGCAACTATGGTTTTGTGACCCTCACCAGTTGCTGAAAGTCAGTCAAAACAGCAACCTATGGTATGTGACTCTCCCAGTTGCTGCAAGTCATCAATACAGCAATCATGGTATATGACCCTCACCAGTTGCTGCAAATCAGTCAAAACAGCAACCTAAAAACCCCATCTAAATCAGAGGTTCTGGAACCAACACATCCGTCTGTGACACTTGCACGCTCTTGGAGGAGCCGTAACAAAGGGGTTCGAGGGTCTGCCCGTGGAGGGGGACGTTTGGGGGTTCAAACCACTCATGGGAGTGGATTTCTTTGACTTAAAAACCCTCTGTGAAAAGAAGTAGCTGACTCAAAAGTGATAAGAATGGTTCTTCCTCCCCGGGTTAACAAATGTCGAAGGTGTCATGTTTGTGGATGTACATCCCCGTGTCAAAATCAGTGCATCACTATCATACCACCGACACACATTAAGGTCTATTGCTTCAGAACCACTGTACCACTATCATAACAACGACACCCCATTAAAGTCTGATGACTTCAGAACCACTGTACCACTTCAATAAAAACGACACACATTTAAGGTTGATGACTCAGAACCACTGTTTCCACTATATAAAACGACACACTTAAAGTCTATTGGTTCAGAACCCCTGTACCACTATCATAACAACGACACACATTAAAGTTTGATGACCGAAGAACACTGGACCACTATATAACAACGACACACATTAAAGTCTGATGACTTCAGAACCACTGTACCAAAGATCATAACAACGACACACATTTAAAATTGATGAATTAAGAACCACTGTACCCAATCATAACAACGACACCATTAAAATCTGATGACCTTCAGACCCACTGTACCACTATCATAACAACGACACACATTAAGGTCTGATGACTTCAGAACCCCTGTACAACTATCATAACAACGACACACATTAAAGTCTGATGACCGCAGAACCACTGTACTACTATCATAACAACGACCCCACATTAAAGTCTGATGACTTCAGAACCACTGTACCCCTGTCATAAAAACGACACACATTAAGGTTTATGGCTTCAGAACCACTGTACCACTATCATAACAACGACACACATTAAAGTCTGGTGACCGAAGAACCACTGGACCACTATCTTAACAACGACAACAATAAAGTCTGATGACTTCAGAAAACCCCTGTACCACTATAATAACAACGACACACATTAAAGGCTGATGACCGCAGAACCACTGAACCACTATCATAACGACGACACACATTAAAGTCTGATGACCGCAGAACCACTGTCCACTATCATAGCAACGACACCACATTTAAAGTCATTGACTTCAGAACCACTGTACCACTTCATAACAACGACAAACATTAAAGTTTGATGACCTCAGAGCCACTGTACTACTTCATTACAACGAAAACCCGGGCTGATGACTTCAGAACCACTGTACCACTACCATAATAACGAAACAAATTAAGGTCTATTGCTTCAGAACCACTGTACCAGTACCATACACCGACACACATTAAGGTCTATTGCTTCAGAACCACTGTACCACCATCATAACAACGAACACAATTGAAGTCTGATGACTTCAGAACCACTGTACCATTATCATAACAACGACACAAAATTAAGTCTGATGACTTAGAACCACCGTAACCACTATATAACGACACACATTAAAGTCTATTGAATTCAGAACCAGTGTACCACTATCATAACAACGACACACATTAAAGTCTATTGACTTCAGAACCACTGTACAACTTTAAATAACAACGCACAACATTAAAGTCTGAAAGACTTCAGAACCACTGTACCACTATCATAACAACGACACACATTAATGTCTATTGAATTCAGAAAAACCGTGTACCCTATCATAACAACGACGCACATTAAAGTCTATTGACTTCAGAACCACTATACAACTAACTTTAAAAACGACACACATTAAGGTCTATTTTCTTCAGAACCACTGTACAACTAACATAACAACGACACACAAAAAAGTCTGATGACTTCAGAACCCCTGTTACCATATAACAACGACACACATTAAGGTCTATTGCTTCAGAACCACTGTACCACTATCATAACGACAACACACATTAAGGTCTTTGACAGAGAACCGTGTACCACTATCATAACAAAAGAACAATTAAAGTCTATTGCTTCAGAACCACTGTACCACTATCATTACGACGACACACATTAAAGTCTGATGACTTCAGAACCACTATACCACTATCTAACGACGACACCCCATTAAAGTCTGATGGGCTTCAGAACCACTGTACCACTATCAAACGACGACACACATTAAGCGGATGACCCCAGAACCACTGTACCACTATCAAAACAACGACACACATTAAAGACTGATGACTTCAGAACCACTGTGCCACTATCATAGCAACAAAACACATTAAAGTCTGATGACTTTAGAACCACTGTACCACTATACATAGCAGCGACCACATTAAGGTTATACTGACTTCAGAACCACTGTACCACTATTTATAACAACGACACACATTAAAGTTGATGACTTCAGAACCACTGTACCCTATCATAACCAAAGGGCACACATTAAAGTCTGATGACTTCAGAACCACTATACCACTATCATCACAACGACAACAATTTAAGGTCTGATGCTTCAGAACCACTGTACCAGTACCATAACAATGACACATATTAAGGTCTATTGGCTTCAGAAACCGTGTACCCATATATAACAACGACACACAATAACGTCTGATGACTTCAGAACCCCTGTACCACTATCATACAACGACATACATTAAAGTCTATTGACTTCAGAGCCAGTGTACCATTATCATAACAACGACCACACATTAAAGTCTGATGAATTCAGAACCACTGTACCACTTCATAAACAACGACACACATTAAGTCTGGGTGACTTCAGAAAACCCCTGTACCATATCATAACAACGACACACATAAAAGTCTGATGACAGCAGAAACCACTGAACCACTTCATAACGACGACACACATTAAGTTGATGACCGCAGAAACCCCTGTACCACTATCATAGCAACGACACACATTAAAGTCTGAGGGCGCAGAACCACTGTCCACTATCATAACAACGACACACATTAAGGTCGATGACTTCAGAACCACTAACCACTATCATAAAAAACAACACAAAAATTTAAGGTCTGATGTCTTCAGAGCCACTGTACCATTATAATAACAAACGACACACATTAAAGTCTGATGACTTCAGAACCACTGTACCACTATCATTTCCAACGACACCCCATTAAAGTCTGATGACTTCAGAACCATAGTACCCCTATCATAAACCCACGACACATTAAAGTCTGATGACCTCAGAACACTGTACCACTATCATAACAACGACACACATTAAGGTCTGATGACCGCAGAACCCCTGTACCAGTATCATAACAACGACACACATTAAAGTCTATTTACTTTAGAACCACTGTACAACTATCATAACAAAAGGACACACATTAAAGTCTGATGACTTCAGAACCACTGTACCACTATCATAACAACGACACACATAAACGTCTGATGACTTCAGAACCACTGTACCACTATCATTACAACGACAAACATTAAAGTTGATGACTCAGAACCACTGTACCACTATCATTACAACGACACGGTCTGATGACTTCAGAACCCCTGTACCACTATCACAAAAAACGACACACATTAAGGTCTATTGCTTCAGAAAACCCCTGTACCAGTACCATACCACGACACACATTAAGGCATGGCTTGAGAACCACTGTACCACTATCAAACAACGACAACATTAAGGTCTATTGCTTCAGAACCACTGTACCACTATCATAACAACGACACACATTAAGGTTGATGACTTCGAACCACTGTACCAGTAAAATAACAACGACACACATTAAGGTCTATTGGGTTCAGAACACTGTACCATTATCATAACAACGACACAATTAAAGTCTGATGACTTCAGAACCACGTACCACTATCATAACAACGACACACATTAAAGTCTGATGACTTCAGAACCACCGTACCACTATCACAAAAGAAACACATTAAAAATCTATTGAATTCAGAACCAGTGTACCCTATCATAACAAAAGACACACATTAAAGTCTATTGACTTCAGAACCACTGTACAACTCAATAACAACGACACACATTAAAGTCTGATGACTTCAGAACCACCCTACCCCTATCATAACAACGACACACATTAAAGTCTATTGAATTCAGAACCCGTGTACCACTATCTAACAACGACGCACATTAAATTCTATTGACATCGAACCACTGTACAACTAACTTAACAACGAAACACCTTAAGGTTCTATTGCTTCAGAACCACTGTACAACTAACATAACAACGACACCAATAAAGTCTAATGACTTCAGAACCACTGTACCACTATCATAACAAACGACACACATTAAGGTCTATTGCTTCAGAACCACTGTACCACTATCATAACGACAACACACATTAAGGTCTATTGACATGAGAAACAGTGTACCACTATCATAACAACGACACACATTAAGTCTATTGCTTCAGAACCACTGTACCACTATCATAACGACGCACACATTAAAGTCGATGACTTCAGAACCACTATACCACTTCATAACGACGACACACATTAAAAATCTGATGACTTCAGAACCACTGTACCACTATCATAACGACGAAAACATTAAAGTCTTTATGACCCCAGAAAAACTGTACCCCTATCATAACAACGACACACATTAAAGACTGATGACTTAGAACCACTGTGCCACTATCATAGCAACAACACACATTAAAGTCTGATGACTTCAGAAAAAAATGTACCACTATCATAGCAGCGACACACATTAAGGTATACTGACTTCAGAACCACTGTACCACTATATAACAACGACACACATTAAAGTCTGATGACTTTCAGAACAATGTACCACTATTTATAACAAAAGACAGACATTAAATTCTGCTGATTCAGAACCCCTGTAAACCCCTATATAACAACGACAAACATTAAGTCTGATGACTTCAGAACCCCCCTGTACCACTATCAAACAACGACACACATTAAGTCTGATGACTTCAGAACCACAGTACCACTATCATAACAACAGGGACACATTAAAGTCTATTGAATTCGAACCCGTGTTCCACTATCAAACAACGACACACATTAAGTCTATTGACTTCAGAACCACTGTACAACTAAAATAACAAGACCACATTAAAGTCTGATGACTTCAGAACCACTGTTCCACTTTTACAAAACGACACACATTAAAGTCTATTGAATTCAGAAACCAGTGTACCACTATCATAAAACGACGCACATTAAATTCTATTGACATCGAAACCACTGAACAACTAACTTAACAACGAAAACACCTTACGGTCTATTGCTTCAGAAAAACCCCTGTACAACTAACATAACAACGACACACATTAAAGTCGATGGGCTTCAGAACCACTTTTACAACTAACTTAACAACGACAACATTAAGGTCTATTGCTTCAGAACCACTGTACAACTAACATAACAACGACACACATTAAAGTTGATGACTTCAGAACCACTGTACCACTATCATAACAACGACACACATTAAGGTCTATTGCTTCAGAACCACTGTACCACTATCATAACAACGACACACATTAAAGTCTGATGACTTCAGAACCACTGTACCACTATCATAACAAACGACACACATTAAAGTCTGATAACTTCAGAACCACTCTACACTATCATACAACGACACACATTAAGGTCTATTGCTTCAGAACCACTGTACCCCTATCATAACAACGGGCAACATTAAGGTCTATTGCTTTCAGAACACTGTACCCCTATCATAATGGGCAACAACATTTAAAGGGCTATTGACATGAGAACGAGTGTACCACTATCATAACAACGACACAACATTAAAGTCTATTGCTTTAGAACCACTGCACCACTATCATAACGACAACACACATTTTAAAATCTGATGACTTCAGAACCACTATACCACTATCATAACGACGACACACATTAAAGTCTGATGACTTCAGAACCACTGTACCCCCTATCATAAAAGACGACACCATTAAAGTCTGATGACCGCAGAAACCACGTACCCCTATCATAACAACGACACACATTAAAGACTGATGACTTCAGAACCACTGTACCACTATCATTTGCAACGGGCACACATTAAAGTCTGATGACTTCAGAACCACTGTACACTATCATAGCAACGACACACATTAAGGTATACTGACTTCAGAACCTGTACCCATATCTATACAACGACACACATTAAAGTTGATGACTTCAGAACCACTGTACCACTATCATAACAACGACACTCATTAAAGTCTGATGACTTCAGAACCACTGGACCACTATCATAACAACGACACGCATTAAGGTATATTGACTTCAGAACCACTGTACCACTATCATAACAACGACACACATTAAGTCTGATGACTTCAGAAAACCCTGTACCACACACATAACAACGACCCACATTAAGTCTGATGACTTCAGAACCACTGTACCACTATCATAACAACGACACACATTAAGTCTGATGACTTCAGAACCACTGTTTTACTGTGCCAGCACCAACAAAACACATAAAAGCTGATGACTTTGAAGACAGTGCGCCACTGTTTAAACAACAACAAAATACCCTTAAAGTTGTGACTTCAAAACCCAAATGTACTACTGTATAACAACAACAAAACACATTACAGTGTGTTGATTTCAAAGCAAGTGTACCACGTCATAACAGCAACAAAAACATTACAGTGTGGTGACTTCAAAACATGTGTACCACTGTCATAACAACAACAAAAGACATTAAAGTGTGTTCACTTCAAAACAAGTGTACCACTGTCATAACAACATCAAAACACATTAAAGGTTGACTTCAAAACAAATGTACCACTCTCATAGCAACAACAAAACACATTAAAATGTGTTTGCCTTCAAAAAAAGTGTTTTACTGTATCAACAACAAAACACATTAAAGTGTGTTGACTTCAAAACAAGGTACCACTGTCATAACAACATCAAAACACATTAAAGAGTGTTGACTTCAAAACAAATGTACCATGTCATAGCAACAAACAAAACACATTAAAAAGTGTTGACTTCAAAACAAGGTACTACTGTCATAACAACAACAAAACACATTAAAGTGTGTTGACTTCAAAACAAGTGTACCACTGTCATAACAACATCAAAACACATTAAAGTGTTGACTTCAAAACAAGTGTACTATGTCATAACAACAACAAAACACATTACAGTGTGTTGATCAAAACAAGTGTACCCCCTGTTTAAACACAAAAAACACATTACAGTGTGGTGACTTCAAAAACATGTGTCCACTGTCATAACAACAACAAAAAACATTAAGTGTGTTCACTTCAAAACAAGTGTACACTGTCATAACAACATCAAAACACATTAAAGGGTTGACTTCAAAAAAAAATGTACCACCCCTTTATAGCAACAACAAAAAACATTAAATGTGTTGCCTTCAAAACAAGTGTACTACGTCATAACAAAACAAAAAACACATTAAAGTGTGTTGACTTTAAAACAAGTGTACCACTGTCATAACAACATCAAAAACACATTAAAGTGTTGACTTCAAAACAAATGTACCATGTCATGAAAAACCCAAAATTAAGTGTAACTCACCCCCATATAGTGTTTTTGGATACTGTAGTTATGTCGGTAAATCACTATTGACAGACAGCTTGCCTGTCCGGCCACGACAGAGCGCAATCCTCGTTTAACTTCATGTTTATTGCGTTGCGGAAAAGGAAAATGCGGACAACTTTCGGTTTAAAAAAAGGAAAA
>CM031627.1:48096359-48106359 GCA_018398815.1 Conus ventricosus
CACATGCACCATCATCACTCACAGCAGAACTGCCGTCCACAGCCACGGCACCATCATCACTCACAGCAGAACTGCCGCCACACCACGTGCACCATCATCACTCACACAGAACGCCGTCACACCACTGACCTCATCACTCACAGCAGAACTGCCGTCCACAGCCACGTGCACCGTCATCACTCACAGCAGAACTGTGCCGTCCACAGCCTCGTGCACATCATCACTCACAGCAGAAATGCCGTCCACAGCCACGTGCACCATCATCTCTCACAGCAGAACTGCGTCCACAGCCACGTGCACCATCATCACTCACTGCAGAACTGCCGTCCACAGCCACATGCACCATCATCACTCACAGCAGAAATGCCGCCCACAGCCACGTGCACCGTCATCTCTCACAGCAGAACTGCCGTCCACAGCCACGTGCACCGTCATCTCTCACAGCAGAACTGCCGTCCACAGCCACGTGCACCATCATCTCTCACAGCAGAACTGCTGCCGTCCACAGCCACATGCACCGTCATCACTCACAGCAGAACTGCCGTCCACAGCCACGTGCACCGTCATCTCTCACAGCAGAACTGCCGTCCACAGCCACGTGCACCGTCATCTCTCACAGCAGACCTGCCGTCCACAACCACGTGCACCATCATCACTCACAGCAGAATGCTGCCGTCCACAGCCACATGCACCGTCATCACTCACAGCAGAACTGCCGTCCACAGCCACGTGCACCGTCATCTCTCACAGCAGAACTGCCGTCCACAGCCACGTGCACATCACTCACAGCAGAACGCTGCCGTCCCAGCCACATGCACCATCATCACTCACAGCAGAACTGCCGTCCACAGCCACGTGCACCTCATCTCTCACAGCAGAACTGCCGTCCACAGCCACATGCACCATCATCACTCACAGCAGAACTGCCGTCCACAGCACGTGCACCGTCATCTCTCACAGCAGAACTGCGTCCACAGCCACGTGCACTATCATCTCTCACAGCATAACTGCTGCCGTCCACAGCCATGGACAGATGCACACCACAAACCTGGCTCAGACATCACTGGGTCCTGGCAGCGCAGCAATGGGCGGAGTGCCGTTTCTGACGGGTCCTACCCTGGCCCACAATGATCGTAGCTTACGAGCGTGGCCGCACTCACTGGCACGATTCGTCCATGACTGAGTGTCGGAACAGCACTGGCAGGGGGGCGATGGTCTGGTCTGGGAATGAGGTGTGAGGCAGGGAGGCGATGGTCTGGTCTGGGAATGAGGTGTGAGGCAGGGGGGCGATGGTCTGGTCTGGGAATGAGGTGTGAGGCAGGGGGGCGATGGTCTGGTCTGGGAATGAGTTGTGAGGCAGGGAGGCGATGGTCTGGTCTGGGAATGAGGTGTGAGGGGCTGATCTTCATGGCAGAACCCCTCTTCAGCTCGTTCTGGGATATCTGACAGGCCCCTGGTAAGGACACGAGGCTCTCCTCCTGCCAGGTGTACTGGCCAGGGGTCCAGGTTGCATGCTACCAGGTGTACAGGCCAGGTGTACAGGCCAGGGGTTCAGTTTCCATGCTACCAGGTGTACAGGCCAGGTGTACAGGCCAGGTGTACAGGCCAGGTGTACAGGCCAGGGGTTCAGGTTGCATGCTACCAGGTGTACAGGCCAGGTGTACAGGCCAGGGGTTCAGGTTGCATGCTACCACGTGATACTGTTACCCATCATGCTCGAGTGGGGACGGACTTTGTGCAGCAGCAGCAATGCCAATGGCTTCATGGGTCTGAACGTTTGCCTGACATGACTGACTTCATGGGTCTGACCGTTTGCCTGACATGACTGGCTTCATGGGTCTGACCGTTTGCCTGACATGACTGGCTTCATGGGTCTGAACGTTTCCCTGACATGACTGGCTTCATGGGTCTGACCGTTTGCCTGACATGACTGGCTTCATGCGTCTGAACGTTTGCCTGACATGACTGGCTTCATGGGTCTGACCGTTTGCCTGACATGACTGGCTTCATGGGTCTGAACGTTTGACTGACATGACTGGCTTCATGGTTCTGACCGTTTGCCTGACATGACTGGCTTCATGGGTCTGAACGTTTGCCTGACATGACTGGCTTCATGGGTCTGACCGTTTGACTGACATGACTGGCTTCATGAGTCTGAACGTTTGCCTGACATGACTGGCTTCATAGGTCTGAACGTTTGACTGACATGACTGGCTTCATGGGTCTGACCGTTTAACTGACATGACTGGCTTTTCATGATACGCGTCCAGAACACGCACGGACATTACGTTCAAGCCTCGCAGCGCCAGTGGTTCCCGTTCCTTCACCACGAGTGGCTGGCTGTTCCTCCAGTGGTTCCCGTTCCTTCACCACGAGTGGCTGGCTGTTCCTCCAGTGGTTCCCGTTCCTTCACCACGAGTGGCTGGCTGTTCCTCCAGTGGTTCCCGTTCCTTCACCACGAGTGCTGGCTGTTCCTCCAGTGGTTCCCGTTCCTTCACCACGAGTGGCTGGCTGTTGTTCCAGTGGTTCCCGTTCCTTCACCACGAGGGGCTGGGTGTTCCTCCAGTGGTTCCCGTTCCTTCACCCATGAGTGGCTGGTTTGTTCCAGTGGTTCCCTTTTCCTTCACCCGGGGTGGTGGCTTTTCCCTTCAGGGTTTTCCCCCTTTCCTTCACCTTTAGTCGGGGCTGTTTTTCCAGGGGTTTCCCCCTTTCCCTTTCCCACCTTGAGTGGCGGGCTGTTGTTCCGGGGTTTCCCCCGGTTTCCTTCACCAGGGAGTGGCTGGCTGTTGTTCCGGTTCCCTTTCCCCTTCCCCATGATTGGGGGGCTTTCCTCCAGTGGTTCCCTTTCCTTCCCCATGAGGGGCGGGCCCCTTTGTTCCAGCGGTTCCCGTTCCTTCACCATGAGTGGCTGGTTTTTTTGTTCCAGGGGGTTCCCTTTTTCCCTTTCCCATGAGTGGCCGGGTGTTGTTCCAGTGGTTCCCATTCCTTCCCCATGGGGGTGGGGGGGTTTTCCTCCATGGCCCTTTCCTTCACCCATGATTTGGCGGGCTTTTTTTTCCAGTGGTTCCCTTTCCTTCACCAGAGGGGCGGGCCCTGTTGTTCCAGCGGTTTCCGTTCTTCCCCATGAGTGGCGGCTTTTCCCCAGGGGCCCCCGTTCCTTCACCACGAGTGGTTTGGCTTTTGTTCCGCGGTTCCCGGTCTTTCACCAAAGTGGCGGGCTGTTTTTTCCCAAGGGGTTTTCCCGGGTCCTTCACCCAGTGGGCTGGTTTTTGGGCCCAGGGGTTTTCCCCGGGCCCTTTCCCAGGGTGTTTTTATCCCAAATTCCCTGCTCAAATCCATGAAACCGAGGTGTATGTGGGCTCTAACAATTTAAAATCCGTTTGGGGGCCCAACCCCCAAATCAGACAAACAATCCGGGGGAAAAAAAAAAGAAGGGTTTTAGACTTTTCCCGTCCCTTTTTGAAAAACAGAAAACCCCATCCAAAAAGGGCAAGAAAACCCCCTATTTTCCCCAAATCACCGATTTGACCCCTGGAAATGATGAATAAGATCTAATTTTGCAAGGCGATTTGGTACCAGTGTAACCTTAAACACAATTTTCAATGGTTTTCAAAACCAAAAAAAAGGAAATTTCCCCTTCAAGGGGAAGACTGGGCGAAAAAAAAAGTTTCGGAAAGTGAAAGTGTGCCTTTAAAAATGTAAACCCCACACAAAAAAGAGAGAGGAAAAAGGGGAGAGAGAGAGAGAGAAGAGAGAGCGGGGGGGAGGGGAGAGAGGGGAGAGATAGAGAGGGGAGGGGGGGAGAGAAAATTTTTTATTTACGAGGGTAAAGGATACGCACTGATGGGGGTTTTTTTTTTCCCTCCAATTTCCCCGCCCTGAGGGAGGGTCATCAATGCAAGATAAGATGAGGTTAAAAAAGGAAAACATTAAAAAGTTGGGCTAGAACTACAATACAATACGAAATTTAAAAAATTTAAAAAAAAAAAAAATAGAGAGGCGAGAGAGGGGAGAGAAGAGAGGAGAGAGAGAAGAGAGAAAGAGAGAAAAAGAGAGAGGACAGAGAGAGAGAAGAGACAGACGACAGAAGACAGACAAGGGGACGCAAAGGGGGCGAAAGGAGTGCCGGGTTAAGGCGCAGAGGAAAAGAAGAGGGGAGAGAGGGGAGAGAGAGAGAGAGGGGGAGAGAGAGGGGAGAGAGAGAATTTGGGAATTTGGAGATTTTTCAATGGGCCTGGGCCCTTATGAAGGGGGATGGAATTAGTTTCATTTGGGGGAAACAAAAAGCATTCGACAGGGAAAAAAAGTAATCAAATTTAAACAAATTATTTGTAACTTTTAAGGGGTGGCCCTGTCTCTAATTTTTAAAAGCCTTATACAAAAAAAAACCAAAAAAAATTTTAAAAACTATTGTTTACGTTTTTCGACCAAACAATAGGGGGCAATCTAATTTGGGGGAAGGGGGTCCCATAGAATTTCGGTTAATTCCCAAATTTATTTCGAAAGATAGAGGGGGGAGAGAGAGAGGGGGAAAAGGGGAAGGGAAAAAAAGGAGAGAGAGAGAGAAAAGAGGGGAGGGGAGAGGAAGAGAGAGAGGAAGAGGAGAGAGAGAGAGAGAAGAGAAGGGGAAAAAGAGAGAAGAGAGGGGGGGGGCAGGGGGAAAAAAGAGGCAGAGTGGTGCGAAAAAAAGACATGTTTAGAATAAAAAAAACAAAAAAAAAAAAATTTTCCCAAAAAAGATACAAGGGCAATCGGGTTTTGAAGCCCGGGGGGGGGGGGGGGGGGGGGGGGGGGGGGTTGGGGGGGGGGGGGGGGGGGGGGGGGGAGGGGGGGAAAAATTTAAAAACCCCTAAAATGGAGGGGGGGGAAAAGCATAATGATAGCCCCGTTTGCCACGGGTAGGAGGCGAGTCATATAGATTTTAAAAAATTTTAAAATCATTCCCCAAACCGTGGGGGGAAAAAGAGAGAGAGGGGAAGGGGGAAGGGGGTAGAGAGAAGGAAAAGAGAGAGGAGAGGAAAAGAGAGGGTGGGGAGAGGAGAAGGGGATTGAGAGAAGGGGAGAGAAGAGGGGGAAGAACCTCGTCAAGACACATACAATGGAGACGAAAAACCTCGTAAGGTCAAAACCCATCTTTTATATCTATGCACTAGGGCAACGATTGTTTTTAGAAAAGGGTTGGAGGGATTTTTAGCGCTGGGAAAGATTTCAAATTCCCGGGAAAACAATAAATTTGGTGTGTGGGGGTGTGTGTGTGTGTTTTGTGGGTTTTGTGTGTTTTTGTGTTGTGTTGTGTGTTTTGGGTGTGTGTGTTTGGGGGTGTGTGTGTGTGGTGTGTGTGCGGTTTTTTTTTTTTTTTTGGGTTTTTCGCTTTGGGGGCAAGGGAAGCAGGGAGAGACATGGGAATTTTGAAAATAAAAGACAGAACCACCCAAGGGGCCCCCTACGACATGTAGGAAGCTTTTTCAACTTCCCGAAACAAAAAAATTTTTGTAAAAACCCTTCCCTTCTGTCTCTTTTTGTGTCAGTCGCCCCTCCCCCTCTCTCTCCCCCTTCCCCCTCTCCTCCCCCTCCCCTCTCCCTCTCCCCTCTCTCTCTCTCTTCTCCTACTCTCTCTCTCTCCCTCTCTCTTCTCTCTCTCTCTCTTTTTTCACCAGCTAAAAGGCCCTGGTCTTCTCACCCTGTGACAGAACCTCCTCCCTCCATGGCCCCCTTTATTGAGCCCCTCTTTTCCTTTAAACCGGCCCCCCGCTATAATTTACCCCCCCCCCTCCCCCCACCATCCACCACTGTTTCCCCTCCCCACCTGACTCGGGCATGCCCCTCCCCTCCCCAAACAAGACACCACTTTCCCCGGCAGTTACTGAAAGCGTTTGCAAGACCCAAACCCCAGACACTGAAAAGGGGTTTCCATTTACAAAACCGTGACCAAGTTCAAAGCCAGGGAAAATGCCAGATGTGTGAAACATGCTCTACCCTGATAATGTGGTTTTTCCAAGGCAGAGTTTTTAAAAAACAAGGGGCAATCCCTACAAGCTGAAGTTTCAGCCCTTCGTGCGCACTGCAAGAAGCAAACCACACATTTAAGTTTGGGACATAGATGCCATCACCACTCAGTTACTGCACTTACAGGCCCAAAACACACAAAAACCTCTTCCCCGCTCCTCAAATCACAAACTTCCCTCCAAGACTACATCCCCCAAACCACCCTCCCCAAATCATCCACCCCCAGATCATCATCTCCATTTTGCCCACCCCGCCGAAGCCGCTGCCACAGAGAGCAATGTGACGGTGGACACAGCGCAGGCAAAGCAGACTCTACGCAGTGTCTGAGTCCCTAGTCAGCGACTCCACCCCAACCCTCTCCACCATGTCAGTGTCACTAAGGACACCACCCAACCCCTCTCCACCATGTCAAGTGTCACTAAGGAAAAACCCCAACCCTCTCCACTTTGTCAGTGTCACAAAGAACACCCCCCTTAACCTCTCACCATGTCAGTGTCACTAAGGACACCATTTACCATTCTGCGGGGGATGATGTAGTGAAAGGGGTGGATCCCAAAGCCCCAAAAAGTGTGTGTCCGTGACCTGACATTTAAACCAGTGACTGAGTGGCTCAGTGGCCGGGACCCCCTCAACTACCATGAGACTGGCTGCAGTTCATGTTGGGATGTGCACAAGCCCAGGCCTCAGCAGACAATGCCATCAGCAGTGACAAGTGGAAAGCCCTTCTTCCCAGTGCCGGAGGGTCTTTCCCAAAGCGTCACTGCTAGCTTCTGCTATCATGCTGACAGAGGACGACACCCCTTCAACCCAGTCATCCTCACAGAAACAGGAACCTGCAGCAGGTGTGTGACAGCATGGGTGTGCACTACAGGGACCACACGGCTGTCCTCACCACCATCAGTGGTGCACCCAGAATGGCATTGTACCAAATGCATTCTGCCAACGAGGAAGGGACAGCAGCCTTGCTAAAAAAAATCTGTTTGCTAGGAAACAGGCAGACAGATCGGCACAAAGAGGGGCAGTGACCACGGGCCCTCGCCCCACTGGACGTTCTCCTCTTCCCCCATGTTACATCACCGCTCCTTTCCTCCTCCCGTCCATTCACCTACTCCACGCATTTTAAACCAACAAACAATCACACATCCAGTCCTCTAAACCCGACAACCCCCCTACTCTTCCCCATTCCCCGGCCGACCACCACATACTCGGAAGTCTTTCCTCCCCCCCCTACCACCACTCTAAACCCACCCACCCACTCCGACGCCCGGACAGTAACCCCACTACCACGCGGGGAACTTTCGTATGGTAGTAGAGAGACCTACACCTCGCCTCCACAGCCACCACCCATGATGCACCGCTGTGTATCCTCCTATGTTATTCCCCCCTTTTCCTCGTAGCTTCCCACCTGTTTTTGGCAGTGGCCCACTTCATGCCACTGCCACCAAACTATGGCAGTTTTAGACTTGAATCAGGGGTTGTGTGTGTGTGTGTGTGTGTGTGTGTGTGTGTGTGTGTTTTGTGTGTGTGTGTGTGTGTGTGTTGTGTGGTGGTGCGTGCGTGTGTGCGTGTGTGCTATATGTATATATCACTCGTGTGGAAAGTGAGAGTTTGAACTATTGCATCTGCCAATGTGGACTGTAATTCCGAATCTGCGACCATTGATAAGCTGAGAAAAAAAAAGTGGTTGAGAACTTCATTATTAGCATTTCTGAAGAAAGCAAGACTTTTACATCATAGTTTTATTGTACTGAATGGTGTGTGAGCACGCTCAGAAACCTCCTGTGGTGTGGATAAAGCTTCGGTGACACTTGCCACAAGCGTGTTACGTAACTTTGGAATTTAATTTTTGTCCTTTTCATATTCATTTTCCTTTTCATTGAGCTTTTGTTGGATTTGGTGTGTAAATGTGTTGCATCACACTTATTTGTAGTTTTGACTTGCTTTTTTTCACATTCATTATCCTTTTGAATTGAAGATAGTTGTTGTGTGTGTATACCATACGGACACATTGAGATTGTATTCAAGTGTATCCTTGCTATATTTGTTTTAGTTGCACAAATGGTGCAATCATCTTCAAAGTGGCCACGGGAAGAGGGGACTAGTATTGGAACATCTTATTTTAAACCGTATACAAAACAAGTTACAGGAGGTACCCACTATACTGTATAATCAAGACAAACCCTTTCATATATTTGGCTTCACTGAATCAAGACTTACAGATAATTTTCCCTGATGCCATGTTTAATCTCTGGCTACAATGTTGTACGCAGAGATCCCACGAATCCAAATCTACAGGCATATTACTTTACGTTCTGGGAAAAATTAAATGCCCAACGTTTGTATGATCTTGAAAGTTTTGGAATTGAAGCAGTTTGGTTAGTAATCAAGTTGAGAGAACAAAACCATCAAAATGGATTTGTATATCGAAACCCAGCGGAAAATGCTGGTTTGGATGGACAAGTTTATGGCCATGATGGATGCAGCATCGCTTGATGCCACAGAATTAATACTTTTGGTGATTTCAACATTGATCTATTGAAGTGCCAAACATCATGGTCAGATAGGACTACTCATTAACTTATCCCAAATTATAGACATGCCCAAACCCGAGTAACACTCATAGCAAAACATTAATTGACCACATCTATCTTTCTGAACCACAAAACGTCATTGAGAAATGTGTGCCTTTGAATGGATGCGCGACCACTTTCCAGTATGCATTACGTGGAAAAGAAGTGGAATCAAAATTCCTAAAACCCGGCCACAAACACTCCTTACAGATCTTTTGGACACTTCCCCGAAGATACCTTTTTCACTGACCTCATGAATTCCCCTTTATAAATGTTTATAATTACACTGATCCAGAAAAAAGCGCTTGAGTACTGGCTACACACGTTTAATTCTGTTTATGACAAGCATGGGCCATTCAAAACGCGTCGAGATAAAAATAGTGCACAACCAAAGTGGATGACTGATGAAATACAAGCGCTTGTTTCTTACGCGACGATTTGCTTGAAGCTGAAGGGAAGTCCGATGGACTTAAAAGGCAACGCAATAAAGTCAATTCACTCAAACGGACAGCAAAAATGAATTTTTTTTGGTGAACTTGTAGCCAACCAACAAAATTCGAAGTCCATATGGCAAGCAATAAATGAACTTACGAATAAAACTTCACAGTCAAAGACAAGTCCCATTACCCGCATAACACCAAGAACTCAAACAACACTTTACAACAGTTGCTGAACGCATTGTCAAAGAAAAGAATACTGACTCAAATGAATTACCAAAAAAAAAAACAATTGCAATGCTATGAACATTCGTCCAGCAACACCAGTTCCGCCTATGACAGTTAATGATGTTTGCCAAGCTTAAGCTAATTAAAGCAGACAGGAAGCCGCGGACTTGACGGGGGACTGACTTTAATGTGTGTCGTTGTTATGATACTGGTACAATGGTTCTGAAGTCAATAGACTTTAATGTGTGTCGTTGTATGATAGTGGTACACTGGTTCTGAAGTCAATAGACCTTAATGTGTATCGTTGTTATGATAGTGGTACACTGGTTCTAAAGTCAATAGACTTTAATGTGTGTCGTCGTTATGATAGTGGTACAGTGGCTCTGAATCAATAGACTTAATGTGTGTCGTTGTTATGATAGTGGTACAGTGGTTCTGGGGTCATCAGACTTTAATGTGTGTCGTTGTTATGATAGTGGTACAGTGGTTCTGAGGTCATGGTACAGTGGTTCTGGGGTCATCAGACTTTAATGTGTGTCGTTGTTATGATAGTGGTACAGTGGTTCTGAACCAATAGACTTTAATGTGTGTCGTTGCTATGATAGTGGTACAGTGGTTCTGAAGTCAATAGACCTTAATGTGTGTCGTTGTTATGATAGTGGTACAGTGGTTCTGAAGTCATCAGACTTTAATGTGTGTCGTTGGTATGATAGTGGTACAGTGGTTCTGGGGTCATCAGACTTTAATGTGTGTCGTTGT
>CM031627.1:48111359-48123189 GCA_018398815.1 Conus ventricosus
CAGGAATGGAGTGGTGTTGACTGGCAGTGTAGCCCAGGAATGGAGTGGTGTTGACTGGCTGTGTAGACCAGGAATGGAGTGGTGTGACTGGCTGTGTAGACCAGGAATGGTGTGGGTGATGACTGGCTGTGTAAGACCAGGAATGGAGTGGTGATGACTGGCTGTGTAGACCAGGAATGGAGTGGTGCTGACTAGTTGTGTAGACCAGGAATGGAGTGGTGCTGACTGGCAGTGCAGACCAGGAATGGAGTGGTGTTGACTGGCTGTGTAGACCAGGAATGGAGTGGTGCTGACTGGCAGTGCAGACCAGGAATGGAGTGGTGCTGACTGGCAGTGTAGACAAAATGGAGTGGTGTGACTGGCTGTGTAGACCAGGAATGATGGTGCTGACTGGCTTGTAGACCAGTAACGGATTGGTGTGATGCCAGTTAGACCAAAAATGGTGTGGTGGACTGGCTGTGTAGACCAGGAAGGGAGTGGTGCTGACTGGCTGTGTAGACCAGGAATGGAGTGGTGCTGTGCTGTGTAGACCAGGAACGGAGTGGTGCTGACTGCCAGTGTAGACCAGAATGGAGTGGTGTTGACTGGCAGTGTAGACCAGGAATGAGTGTGTGACTGCTGTGTGACCAGGAATGAGTGGTGATGACTGGCTGTGTAGACCAGGAATGGTGTGGTGATGACTGGCTGTGTAAGACCAGAATGGAGTGGTGATGACTGGCTGGTAGACCAGGAATGGAGTGGTGCTGACTAGTTGTGTAGACCAGGAATGGAGTGGTGCTGACTGGCAGTGCAGACCAGGAATGGAGTGGTGTTGACTGGCTGTGTAGACCAGGAATGGAGTGGTGCTGACTGGCAGTGCAGACCAGAATGGAGTGGTGCTGACTGGCAGTGTAGACCAAAATGGAGTGGTGCTGACTGGCTGTGTAGACCAGGAATGGAGTGGTGCTGACTGGCTGTGTAGACCAGGAACGGATTGGTGCTGACTGCCAGTGTAGACCAAAAATGGAGTGGGTTGCTGACTGGCTGTGTAGACCAGGAATGGAGTGGTGCTGACTGGCTGTGTAGACCAGGAATGGAGTGGTGCTGACTGGCTGTGTAGGACCAGGAACGGATTGGTGCTGACTGCCAGTGTAGACCAAAAATGGAGTGGTGCTGACTGGCTGTGTAGACCAGGAATAGAGTGGTGCTGACTGGCGTTGTAGACCAAGACAGGAGTGGTGTTGGCTGGCTGTGTAGACCATGAATGGAGTGGTGTTGACTGTTTGGCTGTGTAGACCAGGAATGGAGTGGTGATGACCGTTTGGCTATGTGGACCAGGAATGGAGTGGTGCTGACTGGCTGTGTAGACCAGGAATGGAGTGGTCCTGACTGGCTGTGTAGACCAGGAATGGAGTGGTCCTGACTGGCAGTGTAGACCAGGAATGGAGTGGTGATGACTGGCTGTGTAGACCAGAATGGAGTGGTGCTGACTGGCAGTGTAGACCAAGACTGGAGTGGTGTTGACTGGCTGTGTAGACCAGGAATAGAGTGGTGTTGACTGTTTGGCTGTGTGGACCAGGAATGGAGTGGTGATGACTGTTTGGCTGTGTGACCATGAATGGGGTTGTGCCGACTGGCTGTGTAGACCAGGAATGGAGTGGTGTTGACTGGCAGTGTAGACCAGGAATGGAGTGTGGTGTTGACTGGCAGTGTAGACCAGGAATGGAGTGGTGATGACTGGCTGCATAGACCAGGAATAGAGTGGTGCTGACTGTTTGGCTGCATAGACCAGAAATGGTGTGGTGCGGACTGGCAGTGTAGACCAGGAATGGAGTGGTGTTGACTGGCTGTATAGACCAGGAATAGAGTGGATGACTGGCTGTGTGGACCAGCAATGGAGTGGTGTTGACTGGTTGTGTAGACCAGGAATGGAGTGGTGCTGACTGGCTGTACAGACCAGGAATAGAGTGGTGATGACTGGCAGTGTAGACCAGGAATGGAGTGGTGCTGACTGGCAGTGTAGACCAGGAATGAGTGGTGCTGACTGGCTGTGTAGACCTGGAATGGAGTGGTAATGACTGGCAGTGTAGACCAGGAATGGAGTGGTGCTGACTGGCAGTGTAGACCAGGAATGGAGTGGTGCTGACTGGCAGTGTAGACCAGGAATGGAGTGGTGCTGACTGGCAGTGTAGACCAGGAATGGAGTGGTGATGACTGGCTGCATAGACCAGGAATGGAGTGGTGCTTACTGTTGTGCTGCATAGACCAGGAATGCAGTGGTGCGACTGGCAGTGTAGACCAGGAATGGAGTGGTGATATGATGACTGCTGTGTAGACCAGAAGGAGTGGTGTTGACTGGCTGTGTAGACCAGGAATGGAGTGGTGTTGACTGGCTGTGTAGACCAGGAATAGAGTGGTGCTGACTGTTTGGCTGTGTAGACCAGGAATAGAGTGGTGTTGACTGGCTGTGTAGACCAGGAATGGGGTGGTGCTGACTGGCTGTGTAGACAGGAATGGAGTGTGTTGACTGGCTGTGTAGACCATGAATGGGGTGGTGCTGACTGCTGTGTAGACCAGGAATGGAGTGTGTTGACTGGCAGTGTAGACCAGGAATGGAGTGGTGTTGACTGGCAGTGTATACCAGGAATGGAGTGGTGTTGACTGGCTGTATGACCAGGAATGGAGTGGTGCTGACTGTTTGGCTGTGTAGACCAGGAATGGAGTGGTGCAGACTGGCTGTGTAGACCAGGAATGGAGTGGTGATGACTGGCTGTGTAGCCCAGGAATGGACTGGTGCTGACTGGCTGTGTAGCCCAGGAATGGAGTGGTGCTGACTGGCTGTGTAGACCAGGAATGGAGTGGTGATGACTGGCTGTGTAGACCAGGAATGGAGTGGTGATGACTGGCAGTGTAGACCAGGAATGGAGTGGTGATGACTGGCTGTGTAGACCAGGAATGGAGTGGTGCTGACTGGCTGTGTAGACCAGGAATAGAGTGGTGATGACTGGCAGTGTAGACCAGGAATGGAGTGGTGCTGACTGGCAGTGTAGACCAGGAATGGAGTGGTAATGACTGGCTGAGTGGACCAGGAATGGAGTGGTGTTGACTGGCTGTGTAGACCAGGAATGGAGTGGTGTTGACTGGCTGTGTAGACCAGGAATAGAGTGGTGTTGACTGGCAGTGTAGACCAAGACTGGAGTGGTGTTGACTGGCTGTGTAGACCAGGAATAGAGTGGTGTTGACTGGCTGTGTAGACCAGGAATAGAGTGGTGTTGACTGGCAGTGAAGACCAGGAATGGAGTGGTGCTGACTGGCTGTGTAGACCTGGAATGGAGTGGTGATGACTGGCTGTGTAGACCTGGAATGGAGTGGTGCTGACTGGCTGTGTAGACCAGGAATGGAGTGGTGCTGACTGGCAGTGTAGACCAGCAATGGAGTGGTGTTGACTGGCTGTGTGGACCAGGAATGGAGTGGTGATGACTGGCTGTGTAGACCTGGAATGGAGTGGGAATGACTGGCTGAGTGGACCAGGAATGGAGAGGTGTTGACTGGCTGTGTAGACCAAGACTGGAGTGGTGTTGACTGGCTGTGTAGACCTGGGCAAGATGACATGGTGTGAACGTGTCCCAACAGACGGAGTCTGCATTGCCTGGCAAGATGACATGGTGTGAACGTGTCCCAACAGACGGAGTCTGCATTGCCTGGGCAAGATGACATGGTGTGAACGTGTCCAACAGACGGAGTCTGCATTGCCTGGGCAAGATGACATGGTGTGAACGTGTCCCAACAGACGGAGTCTGCATTGCCTGGGCAAGATGACATGGTGTGAACGTGTCCCAACGACGGAGTCTGCATTGCCTGGGCAAGATGACATGGTGTGAACGTGTCCCAACAGACGGAGTCTGCATTGCCTGGGCAAGATGACATGGTGGTGACGCCGGGTCTCGACATGACCTCAGTGTTGGACACTGTCTCTGTCCAGGACATGCCTGGAACATGGCGGTGACATAATTATGTGGAATCCTCTCCCTCGCCTTACGTGTGCTGGTCAAATGTCCGGTGAGTTATTAACGATGCCTCATGGACATTTATCTGAGGTTAAAGAATGGCGAATCCAGACAAGTTGTAGAGGTGAGGAAAAAATGTTCCTTTGCCATTTCCTGGATGTGTGCGCGATCTACAAGCGATGCTATCCCCATTTGGTAATACAGTGGGTTATTTTTTGCCAGACATTATCGGCCTCCACGGAGATAGGCAGGTGAACAGTGGAGTGTAGGCAGAAGAAGGGCATGACATATTAATACAATGATGAAGAATACACGAATGTAGACAGAGTGGACAGTTGCAGAAAACAGGACCACCAAGAACTCTGCACTGGAATGTTTCTGCCTTCCCAGCAGGATCATGACTATTTGCCTGGGAGTAAAACCCCTCAACATCACAACAATGTCAATAGATGCCCCAGACTCTGACAATAACTAAACTGAATGAGTATACACCCGGCTCAAAATGATCATCAACAAATTTGAAAAACGTATTCATAACGATCCCTCTAAACAACAGACAAACTAATCACAAAACACACGACGCGTTTCGACCTCGTAGGTCTTCTTCAGGCAAGAAACACAACACTCAGAGCAATGAAATTGAACGAGCAATCACATGTCTTCAAATTTGGCGCAAGACGAACGTTGATTCGTTTGTCCTGACAATAATGAAGGTATTCTCTTTACTTGTTTCTTTAATGAAAGTTATCTAAACTAAGAAGACCTAAGAGGTCAAAACGCGTCGTGTTTTGTCTTGTGATTCGTTTGTCTACGTTGTTCGGCGGAGTAGTTACATATACTTTTCAAAATTGTTTAGATTTCCATCTGCAGTGGCCTCATTTTGCAATTTGATCATCAACAAATTTGACAAGAGACACGTCCTCGTTGTGGATGAACATAATGCAAAGGCTGGTTATAGACGCCGAACAAGAATGGGAGGATGTCTCTGGCCCCTCTTCAAGGAGAACATCAGTCAAGGGGACCATGTGTGCCAGAAATTGCCAATGATAATGACTTGGTCCTTGTCAACACTCTCGGTGAGCCTAAACCATCAGGGCGATGGACGTGACATTTCCAAAACGCTCACAATCACGGCCAGGTTGGCTTTGTATTCTGTTGCACAACAGGAAGAGGCCTGTCATTGATAGGTCTAAAACATGGACTTTACCAGAAGCTGACGTTTGTACTGGCCAGGATCTAGTCAAGATGAAATTCAACTTTTGTCAAAGATCAACAAGGAATTGAAATACCTTGTCTTGATGAAATTGTTTTTTTTTCTCAAAACACAACGAGAAATTAAAGAAATTGTCTGAAATTTAGAACTGACGAGTAACAAGGCCTGTCGTTGTTGAACATGTTCAAGACCAATAGCAGGAAAATGTGTCCCACTACTTCAGATGGAAGAAGACTTCAAAGCTCTCAGGAACAAAGTGATGACTGAAGAGAAACAGAAGTTCCAGGAATAGACCATTGAAAATCAGAACCACGAATCACAAGCACTGTCTTAGAGACGTGTAACTCTGTAGCAGCTTGGAACATCACAAGAAGACCGAGGGGAGGGGAGGGAGGATACGGTGCTACAAAGAGAAGAGCCAGTAAAAGAATAGAAATAAAACCAAACGAAAACCTAATGAAACAACAGTCTGAAAAAACTGGGGAAACACTGAAAGCAATGATAAAACAAATCTTTTTGAAGTTGAAAAAGTCTTACCCAAACGAGAGCAAAGTCAGTGGCATTAAAGACAAAGACAACGACTGTCTCGCACAAAAATAATCCATCACAACAAAGTGTACCGGACATTCCTCTGAACCCCAACACCAACAGACCAGGCCATGGAGGATGACAGCTGTCTGTCTGAAGAGGCAATGGTGTTGCACAGTAGATCAGTCAGTTGTGGAGTTGCAGTGCCTGCTGTGGCTGAAGAGCCCGACCCTTGAGCGGCAGACTCTGTTGTTGCAGTTGCTGCAGGTGGAGTCTTGGTCATCAGTGCCTGTGGGTGCCGCAGCAATTCGTTGCTGTCTGCGGTGCCTCTGTTCTTCCCACTGGGCCTCTCTCATCTGCTCTGCTTGCTTGATGCCGGCCTTGATGGTGGATCGCCAGCTGACCTGGTCTTAAGCTGCTGTCTCTAGGTCTGCTGGGTCAAGGCTGCCTGCCCTCAGGTCGCGCTTGCATACATGCTTGAGCGTAAGGCGGGCCGTCCTGTGGGTCTGGAGCCTGTAGCCAGCTCGCGATGCAGCATGTCCTTTGGGATGCGACCGTCGTCCATGCGGCTGATGTGGCCAATTCAGCGCAGGTGTCTCTGTGTCTGCATGGCGAACATACTAGGCATCCCCGCCTGCATCTGGCATCTGCACCACCATCTGGCATCTGCACCATACCACCATCTGGCATCTGCACCACCATCTGGCATCTGCACCACCATTTGGCATCTGCACCACCATCTGGCACACTGGTCGTGGTCCAGGCCATGGAGTCCATCACTACTCGTCACACTTCCCAAGACATGATATCTCCCAGAACAGCCAGACCTATGGGACCAGAATAGCTCAGTGGTAGAGCATCGTCATCTTGGTTGCAGGTGCAAATCTCCGCTTGACCGTTTTGTACAGGGGGTTTTTCCCTCGGTGTTAACATTGGTTCTGACTCCATTTCCTAATTATTATTATCATTATTATTGTAACCATGAACCGTTGTCATCACATCATCACTGCCATCACTGAAAACAAGGAGGCTGATGAGCTCTGTCCAAGGTAGACAGCAATATGGAGATGTGCAGCCACCCAGTGACCTACAGAGAGGCCAGCCACCCAGTGACCTACAGAGGCCAGCCACCCAGTGACCTACAGAGAGGCCAGCCACCCAGTGACCTACAGAGAGAGGCCAGCCACCCAGTGACCTACAGAGAGGCCAGCCACCCAGTGACCTACAGAGGCCAGCCACCCAGTGACCTACAGAGAGGCCAGCCACCCAGTGACCTACAGAGAGGCCAGCCACCCAGTGACCTACAGAGAGGCCAGCCACCCAGTGACCTACAGAGAGAGGCCAGCCACACAGTGACCTACAGAGAGGCCAGCCACCCAGTGACCTACGGAGAGGCCAGCCACCCAGTGACCTACAGAGAGAGGCCAGGCACCCAGTGACCTACAGAGGCCAGCCACCCAATGACCTACAGAGAGAGGCCAGCCACCCAATGACTACAGAGGCCAGCCACCAGTGACCTACAGAAAGGCCAGCCACCCAGTGACCTACAAAGAGGCCAGCCACCCAGTGACCTACAGAGAGAGGCCAGCCACCCAGTGACCTACAGAGAGGCTAGCCACCAGTGACCTACAGAGAGCGGCCAGCACCCAGTGACCTACAGAGGGGCCCAGCCACCCAGTGACCTACAGAGATGCCAAAATTATCGTCAGTAACCAGTATCATAACCAGCTGAAGAAAAGGCTGGATGCAGACAGTGGTATTGATCCAATTCATCAGCTCAGAGACATCAACAATCTTGTTCAGACTGGCCACTGACGACTGCTGAGCCACCTCGGTCGAATTAAGATTGCCCACACAGATGAATGCCCGTATGGCACAGGATCTCATATCCCAGAACACATCCTCCAACACTGCCCACCCTATGATGTCCTAAGGCGTCAAACTGGCCAGAGGGTGCAGAGCTGTAGATGCAGTTTGGGTCAGCCGTCAAGACCTCGAGATGACTGTGGGTTTCATAATGGCGGCATGATTGAAGATCTGACGCGGCCAATAGATTCGACTGCAGAAGAATAAGAACAGAGAAGAAGAAGAGAAGAAGAAGAAGAAGAAGAAGAAGAGAGAAGATCAAAGACGGCAGCAAAGTGATGCTCAGCTATTCCTAACAGACTGCAGCTGCAGTCAGGAACCATCATTGTTAAGCAGCAGGCTGAATTCCGCAAAGGCAGAGGTGCCGTCAGACAGATCTTTAACCTGCGTACCTTTGCGGAATGCATCCCAACACCAGAGATAGAGTTCTGAGGTTTTCAAAAATGTCAAAATGGCGTTCAGTAGAATGTAGCAGGAGGCGATATGGACCACAAATTGATGCCCAGGTACCAACTAGATTTTCGTGTGTGTGTGTGTGTGTGTGTGGTGTGTGTGTGTGTGTGTTGTGTGTGTGTGGTGTGTGTGTGTTGTTGTTGTTGTTGTTGTTGTTGTTGTTGTTGTTGTTCTTTTGCTTTGTTTTTGTTTTGTTTTGTTCGTTGTCTTTGTTTTTTAAAACCAAAAAGAAATATGCTTAAAATGCTAATCAGGCTTTATATTTCATAATGATAGTTTGTGTGTTTATTTACTTTTTTTTAGTCAAATTAGGGGTTTGGTTGTTTGGTTGGTTGGTTTTTTGTAGTTGTTGTCGTTGTTGTTGCTATAGTGGTGGTAGTGGTGGTGGTTGGTTTCGCTGTTCTTACTGTTATTTTTGTTGTTGGTAATGGTGATGATGATGATGATGATGATGATGATGATGATGATGATGTGTGTGTGTGTGTGTGTGTGTGTGTGTGTGTGTGTGTGTGGTGTGTGTGTGTGTGTGTGTGTGTGTGTGTGTGTGTGTGTGTGTGTGTGTGTGTGTGTGTGTGTGTGTGTGGTGTGTGTGTGTGTGTGTGTGTGTAGAAGAAAACACATGCTTTCAAAGTGGGTGGGTGTTAGGTACTAAAACAAGATTCCGTGCAATATTTTTTCTATTTTCATGGTCATTTCGCTCATGGCATCCCTGTCAAATATCAAGCTGCTTGTCTATTCGTTTAAATAATAGCAACCGCCCCCCCCCTCACCCCCCTCACCACCCCCCCCCCCCCCCCCCCCCTCGCCTCCTCTCGTGAAGACGTTACTTTTATGGCTGCGATCACCAAGTTTGAACAAAGCAATGACCTTTTTCCAGTTCTAATCATGTTTCATCAGCAACAAAGCTGTCTTCAGATGCTAGGTGTTTCAAAAAACGAAAAGCCTAAAAAGGAAACAAAGTGTGTGTAGAAATCAGAACATGTTTGAATATATTACCATGCATTGTATTAGGAGAAGAAACACAGCCTTCAAAAGAAAAACGAAGTACTCAAATGAATAATTAAAAGAAAAAATCATGGCCTTCCAGTTGCCAACACTTCGTGATTGTTACTGTGTTTATGTAATGATGATGGTCTCGCCCATTACCTTCCAAGCTGTCACCACAATTCTGTGCACGCATCGGCTTGATCAGGAACCTGCCTATCCACAAATCATCTCACCTCCACCCCCACTCCCTCACCCCCTCACCCCTTAATGACTGAAGTGGTCCTTGTCGATTCGACGGACCAACAACAACAACGATGATGATGGTGTCAACACTCTTGGCATCATCTGGAGAGGCTGTGGTTATTACTGTTTTTGTAATGATGATGTCAACACTCTTGGCATCATCTGGAGAGGCTGTGGTTATTACTGTGTTTTTTGTAATGATGATGTCAGCACTCTTGGCCACATCTGGAGAGACTGTGGTTATTTACTGTGTTTTTGTAATGATGATGTCAAACACTCTTGGCCACATCTGGAGAGGCTGTGGTTATTACTGTGTTTTTGTAATGATGATGTCAACACTCTTGGCCACATCTGGAGAGACTGTGGTTATTACTGTGTTTTTGTAATGATGATGTCAACACTCTTGGCCACATCTGGAGAGGCTGTGGTTATTACTGTGTTTTTGTAATGATGATGTCAACACTCTTGGCCACATCTGGAGAGGCTGTGGTTATTACTGTGTTTTGTAATGATGATGTCAACACTCTTGGCATCATCTGGAGACTGGTTATTAATGTGTTGTTGTTTTTTGTAATGATGATGTCAACACTCTTGGCCACATCTGGAGAGGACTGTGGTTATTACTGTGTTTTTGTAATGATGATGTCAGCACTCTTTGCCACGTCTAGAGAATGTAGTTACTAGGTGCTTTTGTAGTGATGACGTTGGCACTCTTGACATCATCTGGAGAGGCTGTGATTATTACTGTGTTTTTGTACTGATGATGTCGACATTCTTGGCCACATCTGGAGAGGTTGTGGATATTACTGTGTTTCTGTAACGATGACGGCGGCACTCTTGGCATCATCTGGAAAGGCTGTGGTTATTACTGTGCTTGTGTAACGATGACGGCGGCACTCTTGGCATCATCTGGAGAGGCTGTGCATGTCTGAGTGCACCAGTCTCACAGTGAGCAGTTCCTTCCACACAGGGACCACGTGGACAGTCTGACCTTACAGCTTCAGGTCACACGGCAAGAGACGCGTGCAGGGAGAAAGGAAGGATCACGTGGAGAGTGTGACCTTACAGTCTGAGGTCAACAGAAGACTACAGGAAGAAAGGAAGGACCACGTGGGCAGTGCGACCTTACAGTCTGAGGTCAACAAAAGACTGCAGGAAAGGAAGGACCACGTGGACAGTGTGACCTTACAGTCTGAGGTCAACAGAAGACTGCAGGAAAGGAAGGACCACGTGGACAGTGTGACCTTACAGTCTGAGGTCAACAAAAGACTGCAGGAAGAAAGGAAGGACTACGTGGACAGTGTGACCTTACAGTCTGAGGTCAACAGAAGACTGCAGGAAAGGAAGGACCACGTGGACAGTGTGACCTTACAGTCTGAGGTCAACAAAAGACTGCATGAAAGGAAGGACTACGTGGACAGTGTGGCCTTACAGTCTGAGGTCAACAGAAGACTGCAGGAAAGGAAGGACCACGTGGACAGTGTGACCTTACAGTCTGAGGTCAACAGAAGACTGCAGGAAGAAAGGAAGGACCACGTGGACAGTGTGACCTTACAGCCTGAGGTCAACAGAAGACTGCAGGGGGAAAGGAAGGACCACGTGGACAGTGTGACCTTACAGCCTGAGGTCAACAGAAGATTGCAGGAAAGGAAGGACCACGTGGACAGTGTGACCTTACAGCCTGACTGCAGAAGAAGACTGAAGGGGGAGGTAAGGCTCCTGCACTCGGGACAGGTTTGCAGGAAGAACCATTGAAGGTCTCCCATTGCTGACGGCATACATGGCCTAGCCGGCGGTGAACTATGACTCCACAAGATTGTGCAAAGACTGCGGAGAACATCAGTAAAGTAGGTGAACTATGACTCCACAAGATTGTGCAAAGACTGCGGAGAACATCAGTAAAGTAGGTGAACTATGACTCCACAAGATTGTCCAAAGACTGGGGAGAACATCAGTAAAGTAGGTGACCTATGACTGCACAAGATTGTGAAAAGACTGGGGAGAACATCAGTAAAGTAGGTGAACTATGACTCCACAAGATCGTGCAAAGACTGAATAGAACATCAGTAAGGTAGGTGAACTATGACTCCACAAGATTGTGCAAAGACTGGGGAGAACATCAGTAAAGTAGGTGAATTATGACTGCACAACATCGTGCAAAGACTGAATAGAACATCAGTAAGGTAGGTGAACTATGACTGCACAAGATTGTGCAAAGACTGGGGAGAACATCAGTAAAGTAGGTGAATTATGACTGCACAAGATTGTGCAAAGACTGGGGAGAACATCAGTAAAGTAGGTGAACTATGAGTGCACAAGATTGTGCAAAGACTTGGGAGAACATCAGTAAAGTATGGCGTGGAAATTAAGGGGGAAAGGGTGGAAATCAGCGTCGACAAACCAAGTTGACGGTCAACATCAACACCGACGTCAGCGCCGATATGAATGTCTATGGAAATAAACTACACTATTCAATTATTTACTTAGCTGAAATCCATCATAGGCACTAATGTTCTTAGCCGAAACAAACAAACAAACAAGCCTGAAAGGTGCC
>CM031627.1:48124189-48154189 GCA_018398815.1 Conus ventricosus
ATGAGGTGAATAGATAGCGTTTGACATAAAATCAGACACTGACATTCCTGAGCCTGAGGCATCTACATACCGGAGCTGTGAGAAGAAATCAACAGAAAAAGATCTTCTGCACAAAAGGAGTGACCTTGACATTCACAACCTTCAGGACAGGTCATGTCGCACATCAGTTCATCATCTCGCTGTGGGCACTGGCCCCAACCATCACAGAGATGATCTCCATGGAGAAAAACTGTAGATGCTCGACACTGGAACAATCCAGAACATCGAACCTTACTACAGTCTTGTTCATCCTCTCCATAACACAGTCAGAGAATCCATTGCATCGGGTGTAGACAGGAAGACAGTACAGCCATTCGGATGTACAACCATAATGAGTGTCAGGACAGGTTCTTCAGTTTTCATTCTCACTGTGTAAAGTAGCCAGTCCATCCAAGTTGATGTAAAATCGTTGTTTCATGTTCACGTGTCTGAGCTAAATAGCAATATGTGCATGAATCCGAATCGTGTCCAACCTCATCAGAATCATCAACACAATCAGAGTAGTCATTATGGCGTTGGCTACGTGACACACACTGACCGTTAGAACACCTGAAGCCTTGACAAGAAGGGTGCCAACAAAATGACTCATCACTGTTGTCTGGACAGTCCTGTCTGAAGTCACACACTGAAGTGTAATGTAGTGATGTGCCATCATCATTACACCTGAACGTGCTGTGTCTACATGTAACATTCCTCTCAGCAGATGACACCTCTCCCTGCCCATCCACCGCGCCAAGGGATGCAAAACCTTCGGACTGATATGAAGCCCTACAGGAAGTGTTGGACTTACAAGACATAAAGGTGTGGATCACAACCTGTCTGAACAAAGCAGTAAGCTCTGCCTGGTACGTGTGAGATAGGTGGATGGGCTGTGACTGGCTGGATACAGCTTGAGGTCAATCTCACCAAAGTCTTGTAGTTTGAGTTCGCACAGTGCTGATTGTCCAAACCCTTGGAGTTTAAGGCCATATGGTGTCCACCCCAATCGCCAGATTTTCCTTGAAGCAGTTTTGATACTGAAACTAAAGACCCTGATGTGATTCATGTTATATATCATAGTATTGTCGGACCATTTCTGGAATTTGCTGTATACGAAGGGTGCCAAATTCCAGCCTGAACTATAGCCCAAAGCAGTTTCCACTGAGTAATAATGCTTGAAAACATGCAGGGAATCTCTCATTTCTTTTCTAGTTTTGACAGACGCACATTGCAGACCATGCTTCTTGCATTCATAGTCTCTATGTTGAAGGTGCAAACCTGTATAACAGAACCAGTTTGAAACATTTGTTGGATGAAGCCACCATCCCCTGACACCCAGGACTGCTGAAGGGACAAAGTTCTGTTTCATCCCGTCCGTCTTCACACTCTGTCTTCAGATTGCATTGCAGAAAGGAATGAAATTTGGAATAATTATTCACAGAACAGTTGAAAACCCGTTCGGCATTTTGAAAGGATGTCCAGAAATGCAGAAAACAGACACAAACATTTTGAGGAAGTTTAGGGCGTCCAAAGTGTGAATGAAGTGTATTCTGATGTACGAGGCAATAAATATGTAAGCTGGTGTGGAACGCTCTAAACACACACGAGCACTGTATTTCTGGGTTGTATTATGTGCCCTGTAGGTCACTTGCATGGGACTTGTAACATAGCAAGACCGGAGCTTATATGAGTGCTGAACACTGACCATTATAACACACTGAAAATGTAATGTCAGTTCCTTACTGAAGGAAATACTGTCGGCTACGTATGGCACAGTTATATATCCAGAATATTCTGTTACACATTGCATGAAAGCATTGTTGTGTTTTATTGCTTGAATGGTGATCGTGGCCATTGCTTTGTTCTGGATTATTATCCACATTGAATTCGCAACTGACTGAAATAACAAATCATTAAGAATATGGTAGTCACATTCCAGGCTAATTTCAGAATGGAATCGCTCCTCTAACATCATATAAATTTTCCAGAATTCCCTGTCATTTAAAGCACACCTGAATGCCGGCTGTTGAACACGAGCACGCACATACATACCCGGTGCCACCTTCACGTGCATGCTACAGAAAGGAACGGATCCCTCACACAGGCCATAGACCACTCCTTGATTATCTGTAAACCGTCGCAAGTCCCTGAAGTCACAGTAGGTCAGATTCTTCTGCAGAAATGTTTTCTCTGTGTTGTTTCGTTTCAAAATATAGTCCACACCTGGACAATCGTTAGCTAACCTCAGGGATACAGGTGTAGAACCAGTGTTGGAGTTGTGGTCTGTGGTAGGTCTTTACAGAAAGCAAGCCCATGAATGGCCCAGATAGCACCATGGAAAAAAGTAAATTCATCAACAGCATGGTTCATTTCACAGCACATAGATCTGAAAAGGCAGTATATAGATCTGAGAGAGCAGCATATAGATCTGGGAGTGCATAGATTTGAGAGTGCAGTATATAGATCTGAGAGTGCAGTATATAGATCTGAGAGTGCAATGTATAGATCTGAGAGTGCATAGATCTGAGAGTGCAGTATATAGATCTGAGAGTGCAGTGTATAGATCTGAGAGTGCAGCATATAGACTTGTGGATGAAGCATATAGTCCTGAAAGTGCAGCATATAGACCAGAGAGTGCAGCATACAGACCTGAGAGTGCAGCATATAGACCTGAGAGTGCAGTATATAGACCTGAGAGTGCAGTATATAGCCCTGAGAGTGCAGCATATAGATCTGAGAGTGCAGCATATAGATCTGAGAGTGTAGCATATAGACCTGAGACTGCAGTATACAGATCTGAGAGTGCAACATTGAGACTTCAGTGTGTAGCATATAGATCTGAGAGTGCAGCATATAGATCTGAGAGTGCAGCATATAGACATCAGAGTACAGCATATAGATCTGAGAGTGCAGTATATAGATCTCAGAGTGCAACATATAAACTTCAGAGTGCAGCATATAGCCCTCAGAGTGCAGCATATAGATCTGAGTGCACAGCATATAGATCTGAGAGCGCAGCATACAGATCTCAGAGTGCAGCATATAGACCTCAGTGCAGCATACAGACCTCAGAGTGCAGCATATAGATCTGAGAGTGCAGCATATTGATCAGAGAGTGCAACATACAGATCTGAGAGTGCAGCATATAGATCTGAGAGTGCAGCATATAGATCTGAGAGTGCAGCATATAGACCTGAGAGTGCAGCATATAGACCCAGAATGCAGCATATAGACCTGAGGGTGCAGCATATAGACCTGAGGGTGCAGCATATAGACTTCAGAGAGCAGCATATAGACCTTAGAGTGCAGCATATAGATCTGAGAGTGCAGCATATAGATCTTAGACTGAGAGTGCAGCATATAGACCTCAGCGTGCAGCATATAGACCTCAGAGTGCAGCATATAGATCTGAGGGTGCAGCATATAGATCTGAGAGTGCAGCATATAGACATGTGAATGAAGCATATAGATCTGAGAGTGCACCATATAGATCTGAGAGTGCAGCGTATAGACCTGTGAATGAAGCATAGAGACCTGAGAGTGCAGCATATAGACCTGAGAGTGCAGCATATAGACCTGAGAATGCAGCATATAGACCTTAGAGTGCTGTTGGTTTCCTCTCAGAGTGCAGCATCTAGATATGAGAGTGCGGAATATAGACCTCTGAGTGCAATATATAGATCTGAGAGTGCGGCATATAGACCTCAGAGTGCAGCATATAGATCTGAGAGTGCAACATATAGATCTAAGAGTGCAGCATATAGACCTGAGAGTGCAACATATAGATCTGAGAGTGCAGTACACAGATCTGAGAGTGCAACATTTAGTCCTGAGAGTGCAGCTTATAGACCTCAGTGTGCAGCATATAGACCTCAGAGTGCAGCATATAGACCTCAGAGTGCAGCATATATACCTCAGATTGCAGTATATAGATCTGAGACTGCAGTATATAGATCTGAGAGTGCAGCATATAGATCTGAGAGTGCAGCATATTGACTTCAAAGTGCAGCATATAGACCTTAGAGTGCAGCATATAGATCTGAGACTGCAGTATATAGATCTGAGAGTGCAGCATATAGATCTGAGAGTGCAGCATATTGACTTCAAAGTGCAGCATATAGACCTTAGAGTGCAGCATTTATACCACAGAGTGCAGCATATAGATCTGAGAGTGCAGCATATAGATCTGAGAGTTCAGCATATAGACCTGAGAGTGCAGCATATAGACCTCAGAGTGCAGTATATAGATCTGAGAGTGCAGCATATAGTTCTGAGAGTGCAGCATATAGATCTGAGGGTGCAGCATATAGATCTCAGAGTGCAGCATATAGATCTGAGTGTGCGGCTGCTCATTTCAGAACTGCCTGGCTGCGGTGATGCATTGGGCTCCAGGTCTGATAACAACTGTCTGGTTCCCTCCCCTGTCCTCTGCTCTCTTGTTCCCTCCCCTGTACTATGTTGTCTGGTTCCCTCCCTTGTCCTCTGTTGTCTGGTTCCCTCCCCTGTCCTCTGTTGGTTCCCTCCCTGTCCTCTGCTGTTTGGTTTCCTCCCTGTCCTCTGCTGTTTGGGTCTCTCCCCTGTCCTCTGTTGGTTCCCTCCGCTGTCCTCTGCTGTCTGGTTCCCTCCCCTGTCTTCTGCTGATGGTTCCTTCCCCTGTCCTCTGATGTCTGGTTCTCTCCCTAGCCTCTGCTGCTGGTTCCCTCCCCTGTCCTGTCCTGTCTGGTTCCCTCCCCTGACCTCTGCTGTCTGGTTCCTCCCCTGTCTTCTGTTGTCTGGTTCCCTCCCCTGTCCTCTGCTGTTGGTTCCCTCCCCTGTCCTCTGCTGTCTGGTTCCCTCCCCTGTCTTCTGCTGTTGTTTCCCTCCCTGTCCTCTGGTGCTGGTTCCCTCCCCTGTCCTCTGCTGTCTGGTTCCCTCCCCTGTCTTCTGCTGTTGTTTCCCTCCCCTGTCCTCTGCTGTTGGTTCCCTCCCTGTCCTCTGCTGTCTGGTTCCCTCCCCTGTCTTCTGCTGTTGTTTCCCTCCCCTGTCCTCTGCTGTTGAGTTCCCTCCCCTGTCCTCTGCTGTCTGGTTCCCTCCCTTGTACTCTGCTGTCTGGTTCCTCCCCTGTCCTCTGCTGTCTGGTTCACTCCCCTGTCTTCTGCTGATGGTTCCCTCCCCTGTCCTCTGCTGTCTGGTTCCCTCCCTGTCCTCTGCTGTCTGGTTCCCTCCCCTGTCTCTGCTGTCTGGTTCCCTCCCCTGTCCTCTGCTGTTGGGTTCCCTCCCCTGTCCTCTGCTGTCTGGTTCCCTTCCCTGTCCTCTGTTGTTTGGTTCCCTCCCCTGTCCTCTGCTGTTGGTTCCCTTCCCTGTCCTCTGTTGTTTGGTTCCCTCCCCTGTCCTCTGCTGTTGGTTCCCTCCCCTGTCCTCTGCTGTTGGTTCCCTCCCCTGTCCTCTGCTGTCTGGTTCCCTCCCCTGTCCTCTGCTGTTGAGTTCCCTCCCCTGTCCTCTGCTGTCTGTTTCCCTCCCCTGTCCTCTGCTGTTGGTTCCCTCCCCTGACCTCTGCTGTTGAGTTCCTCTCCCTGTCCTCTGCTGTTGGTTCCCTTCCCTGTCCTCTGCTGTTGGTTCCCTCCCCTGTCCTCTGCTGTCTGGTTCCCTCCCCTGTCCTCTGCTGTTGGTTCCCTCCCCTGTCCTCTGCTGTCTGGTTCCCTCCCCTGTCCTCTGCTGTTGAGTTCCCTCCCCTGTCCTCTGCTGCCTGGTTCCCTCCCCTGTCCTCTGCTGTCTGGTTCCCTCCCCTGTCCTCTGCTGTCTGGTTCCCTCCCCTGTCCTCTGCTGTTGGTTCCCTCCCCTGTCTTCTGCTGATGGTTCCCTCCCTGTCCTGCTGTCTGGTTCCCTCCCTGTTCTCTGCTGTTGGTTCCCTCCCCTGTCCTCTGCTGTCTGGTTCCCTCCCCTGTCCTCTGCTGTCTGGTTCCCTCCCCTGTCCTCTGCTGTTGGTTCCCTCCCTGTCCTCTGCTGTCTGGTTCCCTCCCCTGTCCTCTGCTGTTGGTTCCCTCCCCTGTCCTCTGCTGTTGGTTCCCTCCCCTGTCCTCTGCTGTCTGGTTCCCTCCCCTGTCCTCTGCTGTCTGGTTCCCTCCCTGTCCTCTGCTGTCTGGTTCCCTCCCCTGTCCTCTGCTGTTGGGTTCCCTCCCCTGTCCTCTGCTGTCTGGTTCCCTCCCCTGTCCTCTGCTGTTGGTTCCCTCCCTGTCCTCTGCTGTTGGGTTCCCTCCCTGTCCTCTGCTGTCTGGTTCCCTCCCCTGTCCTCTGCTGTCTGGTTCCCTCCCCTGTCCTCTGCTGTCTGGTTCCCTCCCCTGTCCTCTGCTGTTGGTTCCCTCCCCTGTCCTCTGCTGTCTTGTTCCCTCCCTGTCCTCTGCTGTCTGGTTCCCTCCCCTGTCTTCTGCTGTTGGTTCCCTCCCCTGTCTTCTGCTGTTGGTTCCCTCCCTGTCCTCTGCTGTCTCTGGTACACCTTGAATTGCTTCTGTTGACCCACTCCTCATGTCTCCAAATACCACATCCCCTTTTCCCCTCTTCATTTCTCTATCTTGTCCGCTCTGTACCTTTTTTCCACTTTACTCTGTCTCTTCTGCCGTTGTTCACACCATTTTTGTTTTGCTTTTGTTTTTGGGTTGTTTTTTTTTGCCTACATGCCTTTTGTTTTCTGTTTTGCGTATCTACATTTCTTTGCTCTGTTAACCATCCACACTTATGTACTCCCTCTTTTGAATCTTCCCCATTACATCTAATAATTTTCTTTGCTTTGTTCTTGTTTCTTTGTTTTCCAGATCTGATATTGATTGGTGTACGATACATCGTTCTCTTTTGATCTCCTCTTCCTACCATAAACTTTACTCCGCTATTCTTTCCCCCTTAATTTGCACTCTTTCCCACCATACCTCTTTTCAGGTTCTTTTCCTTGCTTGCTATTCTTCCCTTGTAGCTTCACTCAATCTATTTTCGTGTGCTTTGCCTCAAACATCCTCCATTCCCATTTCAGGTTTAAGAGTGCTTTTATTAACTCTGTACTTCTTTCTTCTGTACTCCTCACCTTTGTTTAATTAGTTTTCTGCTTCTGTCTGTATTGTTTTATTGTGTTTGTATCATTTCTTTGTTACTTGCTCAGCAGTTCCATCATAAAGCTCTCCATGCTCTCCCCTCTCTTCAGTGTGTCTTGTTTCAAAGCAGTTCACTTCCCTTCACCTTTCATCATAAAGCTCTCCATACTCTCCCCTCTCTTCAGTCTGTCTTGTTTCATCATACTCTCCCCTCTCTTCGGTCTGTCTTGTTTCATCATACTCTCCCCTCTCTTCAGTCTGTCTTGTTTCAAAGCAGTTCACTTCCCTTCACCTTTCATCACATGTGTCTGGGCCTAGCAAATCGTTGATGGCTCCCACTGTGACAAGACAGTCTTTGCGTGCGGCTATATTTACTCTGTGAAATGCCAACAAAGAAGCCTGCTCTTGGAGTGTGCCTGGAGTAATTTCCTGTACAGGAAAAAATCATGGCTTTGATCTGCGTTAATTTGTCTGAAACCTTTCCCCATCTCATTTCATTTGACGAATGTGTTTATCACATGCATCTGATGAGCCATTGGGGCATATTCATCTATGTTCTATGTTCATAAAGCAAACAAGGTGTGTATGTCCCTAGATGGAAAGTCCAATACCATGACACTATGACACCATGACACTATGACACCATGACACTATGACACCATGACACTATGACACCATGACACTATCACACAGGACAGGCTTCAGTCATCCAGAGGTCATGCTTCACATATCCAGCACGTCGCTTTCTGGGTCCATGATGGCCACTCAGAGGGCAATGGGGGTCGTTAGCACAGCCCACGTCCACTCCAAGTATCCAACATGGAGGAGGGAGGAACACCCTGCCCGGTAGATATTTCAAAACGCGAACTGGGGTCTGTCACTCTTCCTGGTCATCTCCTCTGGAGATCAACGTTTTACTACTATGCCAAACCCTCTCCCATCTTTACGTGCATCATTTTGAAACTTTCTCCTCTTCAGGGAAACAATACAATACAAATGCCCTCCAAATCCTTCATGTTCAACAAAACGTGTTTCGTACTTTCATTCTCTGGCGTGTTGGCATCCTCACTAAGACAGAAACCCATTCTCTAGCGTTTGCTCATCCAAAACAGGGTTTCAATCTTCAATCAGTGTCCTTTATGCGTCCTTACTTATTAACATCCAGCTTATTTGTACTTATGCATACAAAACCAACGATTAAAATCATTGATAGATTCTACAGTGATTTAGGCGTTTTCAACGTGAAATCTGTGTAGGAACGTCAGTGATGTAAGAACAGTGGTTCCTGGTGGTGAAAATGGTAAGTTTCATCAATCCCTCCACTACCCACCCACCCCCCTCCCGCCGTCTATAAAGATGTAGAACTCCCTATCTTTCTGGACATGCTTGTCCCAGAGGATGCACGGGTTAACGATCTGTATGATCTGTGGAGCCAGTTGTCCCAGAGGATGCACGGGTTAAAGATCTGTATGATCTGTGGTGGCTGGTTGTCCCAGAGGATACATGGGTTAAAGATCTGTATGATCTGTGGAGCCAGTTGTCCCAGAGGATACACGGGTTAAAGATCTGTATGATCTGTGGAGGCTGGTTGTCCCAGAGGATACACGGGTTAAAGATCTGTATGATCTGTGGTGGATGGTTGTCCCAGAGGATACACGGGTTAAAGATCTGTATGATCTGTGGAGGCTGGTTGTCCCAGAGGATACACGGGTTAAAGATCTATATGATCTGTGGAGGCTGGTTGTCCCAGAGGTTACACGGGTTAAAGATCTGTATGATCTGTGGAGCCCAGCTTGTTCCTCAGTACAGACAGCACCTGCTAACGCTTACAGTGAGACGAAACTTTCAGCGACCACGACTAGAAACTCACAAAGGACCATGAGTGATAAACAAGTGGAATTCCAATGTATTCATGGCACAAAATTCTTTGCAGAGTCTATACAGAACTCCATCTGACAAACAAGAACTGTACGATGACTCAGACACATAAAAACGAGGGCATTGCGCTGCAGATAAGACCTGGACAATCAAGATAGGAGTCAAACCACAGTTCCACGGACATTCGTGCCGATTACTCTGATGAAACATTTCTATTGGTTCTTGATGTCAGATGCCAGAGACCCAGCTGACCATCTGCAAGTCAAAAAAAGGGAAGGAAAAGTAAGTTGAAAAACAATAGTCTAAAGAACAATCCACGTTTAAGCACAAGCTAGCCATATTAAGAGACTTGTGTAAGCGAGTAGAAACTCTACAAATCTAAAGTAAATATGAAGTGAGGCAGGGAACAGTTAATGATAAACAATAAACAAATACGGTAACTCTTGCTCCCACAAGAAAGCATATTCAGTTCTCCAAAGAAATGCTGCTTGCGACACCGAATCGTCTAGCAGACATGACAGCACAGAGCACACAGACATGACAGCACAGAGCACACAGAACAAACAAACATCCCGTTTGTCTGTTTGCTCTGTGCTGTCATGTCTGTTAGACGATTCGGTGTCGCAAGCAGCATTCCTTTGGTGAACTGAATATGCTTTCTATAAATCTATTCAGAATGTTTTTGAGAATTACTTCAAGACCGAGATTTACATTCCGCTTACTTTACTTTTGGGTTGAATCAGTGAATAATTAGATCAGGGCCTCACAGGCAGCAAGATAATTGTTGACCATTCTAGTAAAAACCTCGTTTCTGTTTGTACTGTCACTGGGTACCAGACTCGTCAACTTGACAGCATGTAGTTCAGTGCAGATTTCAGTGTTTCCCACCTACTATACAGGTGAAGAAGTACTCCACACAGCTGATAGCTGGAAGATTAACCGACTATTAGACAAAGATGGCAGATATTTAGAGTTAAAAACAGGTGGTGTTAGTCAGCAGAATAAACAGACCAGCAGGAAGTTTACACTTATCACCAGCAGTAATTCAAAGAGAGTCTGGGTACCGTGTGCCAAAGGAGCGTCCCCTTTTGCTGTGCTTTTGTCTGTGGTGGTTGACGATCGCGTGAATTTTGTGAAAGGATAGGCGTGGAGGTATAAAGGTCGAAACTGATCATTGTGCATTATTGTACGTGTTTTGTCAATCTGAGAGAGAGAGAGAGAGAGAGAGAGAGAGAGAGAGAGAGAGAGAGAGAGAGAGAGAGAGAGAGAGAGAGAGAGAGAGAGAGAGAGTTTGGAAGGGGTGTAGCAAGGTGGATGCGGGGAGGAGGGGTTTTCTTCATGAACTTGTCAGTGTTTAGACGTCTGCTTTCACTCTGTTGCTGTCCCTTCAGACGTATTTTAAAGCTCACCTTGACAGTCATGGTCACTGCCAGTGCCATCTTTCTGGACACGTTCTAGTGTTAACCCTCCCAGACCTATGGTTCACAAGGCAATAGTTGATCTGGTTGTGATCTGACAGATTGGAGGATGCCGCGCCTTTGTTGGGATGCTCCATGTTCCCCGAAATAATGACAAGGAGCAAGTCGTTATCACCGGCACATTCTATCAGGGGCGTTCTTCTAGTTATGGTGGCCACTTTATAACGGTTCCATTGAAATGCTTCTGGAGTTCTCGGGCATCCCTACCAGTCATGGCATCCTGGCCATTTTAAAGATGAGGAAACGTGTCAACCTTCTTTATGACTGTTTGGAACTGGCATTAAGTTGGGTTTTTTGTTTGTTTGTTTGTTTGTTTTTTTTGGTCGTCATCATGATCTGATTTGGGAGTAAATCTTGCATGTTGGCATATCAGAATATTTTGCTGATAGCTGCCGTGACGTTCAATGGTTTCTCTTGTCTGCAGATGGTCACGATCCTCTGACAGCTGCCGTGATGTTCAATGGTTTCTCTTGTCTGCAGATGCTCACGATCCTCTGACAGCTGCCGTGATGTTCAATGGTTTCTCTTGTCTGCAGATGCTCACGATCCTCTGACAACTGCCGTGATGTTCAATGGTTTCTCTTGTCTGCAGATGCTCACGATCCTCTGACAGCTGCCGTGATGTTCAAGGGTTTCTCTTGTCTGCAGATGGTCACGATCCTCTGACAGCTGCCGTGATGTTCAATGGTTTCTCTTGTCTGCAGATGGTCACGATCCTCTGACAGCTGCCGTGATGTTCAATGGTTTCTCTTGTCTGCAGATGGTCACGATCCTCTGACAGCTGCCGTGATGTTCAATGGTTTCTCTTGTCTGCAGATGCTCACGATCGTCTGACAGTTGCCGTGATGTTCAATGGTTTCTCCTGTCAGCAGATGGTCACGATCCTCTGACGGCTGCTGTGGCATATGGTGACGATAATGCTAAAAACAGGGCAACATCCGAGTACAGCGTCTCTGCTGTTTTGTTGCTAAATGAATACCCCCACTCCATGTCCAAACCAGCAAACTTAAATTTTCGTATATGACACAAATGAAAGTCTTCAGCACAAAAGTTACTGAAGGACACCAACTGTTCTTTCTAAGACAGGCGAAAGTTGAAACAAATTGTGGTGCTTGCTAGAAAGAGTTGACTCGGTTCCAGATGTGTGAACCCTCGAATGCATCCAGTATATTACAGTATATTACAACCTTACATCGTCTTGAAAGTCGTACCACGCATGAGAAATGTTTCGTGTTCTTGGGTGTATCTACTTTCAGTCAGACTGATATTTCTGAGTTTCCTTCTTATTATCAGAATTTGTGGCAAGGAAACAATGGTATGAGTGAAGACGGAAATGGAAGTTAAAGATGATTTGATAAATCAGAGTTTTCATTGCGAGTAAATGTAACTATTTTCGTTTGATAATGTGCTGCATCACTAAGGGTGACCCTTGAATCTGCTTCTTCTTGTGCTAAATTAAGTGTCGAAATTGCTGTCAATTCATTTTCTTCCTACAAGAAAGGTTTTGTTTCATGGAACATATAACATCCCAGACTGAAATCCGATGGTAGAGGTCTCACGTGCAAAGTCAACATGTGCATGGCATACTGGGCTACAAAGTCAACATGTGCAGGGCATACTAGGCTACAAAGTCAACATGTGCAGGGCATGCTAGGCTACCAAGTCAACATGTGCAGGGCATACTGGGCTACAAATTCAACATGTGCAGGGCACACTGGGCTACAAAGTCGACATGTGCAGGGCATACTGGGCTACTACTGTCTGCAGGGTTTATCCTGTTGTTTCCTTGGACTCGTTTCCCCTGTTGTGTATTTTAAGCAGTCATCATCACACCTCGCTTGGGTCTGCACTGCTTCTCTTGTGTCCTGCAATGGCTTGGCTGACCACAGTGAACATGTGTGCTTATCTATATGCAGGGAGTTTTGTGACGCCTTTGGTTTGAGAGTCATCCTGAATAAAGTGACTAACTCGTCTTGTGTTGTCTTCTTTGGTTTTAAGAACAGTCTGGTCATTCATGAAGGAATCTAGATGGCTTTTGGTATCTACGATTGAGGTCCCCTGATACCCTTTGGTTCATGGCTATTTCAAGATGACTTCCAAACTCAACACATTTGGTACCACAGGAAATATAATTATAGTTCAAATAATTGCTTAGCTTACTTCCAGATTAATCCAGTCTGTGGCATATTTCTGTGAGCAATTTAGTGAGAAGTAATGCTAAACCCTTTTGTCAGTATATATGAGTGTTCTTTGATGCATTGCACTTCTGAAAGGCCACTTCAATCCTTTAATGTAAAACTGTTCCATATGCATATTCCAGATTGAGCCATACAACATCTAGGTCCCCATTCTCTGTCGTGGCCCTTCAGAAGATTCCAAAATCGTAGTGGCATGTTCTAAACAAGCTTTGGATGTCTGTTGTGTGAACTGGCACTCGCAGGTTCTCATGTAAGTCAGTCTCTCTGCACTGACAAAGAACAAGGTTTTCCTTCAACATTCACGTGTGGTATCGATCTGAACTGAATGACATATCGAACCTTCTATAGGAATGATCACTACGTCAGATGGCTGATGTTCCGCTTCTTCTGTTTGATCTTATCAGATGTTTGAAGACGACGGAACATTTCCTATACGGCAGGTAGGGAAATGCCTTTCGGTCAAGGCAAAGATCTGGCTCTGGCTCTGTTAACCACTTTCTCTTTCTTTACCTCATCCAGTGTTGGTAGTTTGTCACAGAACGTTTTTCACTGGCGTTGATGGCTGCACCAAGGCCTGGATTTCATGTGGCACCTCACTTTCAGAGTTGAATATATTTTCTGACATACTGCAGAAGAGTGCTCCTGTCCACCGTGAATGTCTCCGGTTCTGTCCGCTGGGATGGTGTCCTGGCAGGCTGGAAGGGGTCTGTGGGGAAGCCGTTCTTTGGTTTTCTGCTGTTTGCTGCTTCCCCTTGGTGCTGATGCCACTTTGCTGAGGGCACCTTGTTGTGCTTTTAAAGTCCTCTGGAAATTCTCTTACTCTTTCTTCATTATTTCTAAAGTTGTCTCCACATCTTTATTAAGATTTTTCTTTTGCTGTCCCATCTTCTGTGCCACCTCAGTGGCATTGCACCCACGCCACTCACTGCGAGTCCCCATCCACTGCCGCAGCCCTGGCACCAGCAGTCCATGGGAGCAGTCAATGTCAAGTCGTCAAGAGGCAACCTGCTGGAGGAGACACTGCGCTGCTGCCGAGTCACTTCGGTGGTGTTCAGTGGCGACTCGACAGTAACTACTCCCTGTGGATTGTCGGGCCTGGGCTGTGGCGGGATGGGCCGGGCTGTGATTGTTGACGTGGTGTCAGAATGAGTGATGTGGGTGCAATGCCACTGAGGTGGCACGGAAGATAGGACAGCAGAAAACATATTCTGCATGTAATCATCCCTCGTTGGCATCTGACGTTTTTTAAATGGTATCTTTAATTTTGGTTGTTTCATTTGACACGCGTCCCTAAAGGTTGAAAATCACTGTGTCTCCTGATGCGCCTAATCTTCGCTCAGGTGTGCAGTTTCCTCCCAGTCCATCCAGTCTGTGAACCTGTCGCTCACCTGTTTCCTCCCATTCATCTTTTTGTACTTGCAGGTGGCATGTTTTATTTCTGGCATTTGCCACTGAGGACTGTACACATTCCTCTTCTAGATAATTAGCAGAGGACGGTTTTCCAACGTCACACCTGCTGGCGTAGAGCACCGATGTCATCCACCACAGTCTTCCTACGGCTTTGTTTCGTCCTGTGGTCTTCAGGTCACAGTCACTGGAGACTTCACCTCCCTCCACAGGCACATACTCACAGTCTTTTTTTTTTAATTTCTCGTCGTTATCAGGTTAGCACTGATAGATTCATATTTCCCTCCCCCCTTCTGTTAAACCATGGAGCATCTTTCATTTACTTGTTCCCTGAGGAGATTTGAAACGGGCAGGTGGGTAGCCCCCCCCGAAGCCAAAGATCTGCCCTTACCCGTTCATTGTTTTTTCCTGGACCCCCCGGGGGTTTTCCCAGAATTAACTGTTTGAAAGGGTTGTCAGGGGGGAGGAACTGTTTTGGGGAGAGCTCGACTGCACGTCCGGGAAAGGAAGCTTTAACCCAAGCTTTCAGCACGAATTTACACTGCCCCCCCCGGTCAGAGTTAGAGCCCCCTGCTGTTAGAGATATTCTGGCAGCCGGAGTCGCGTTTCCCCTTCTGGATGGTTAGGCGGCCAGGTTAGTTTTGTCAGCTTGTCTTTCCCATGCCCCCATTGTGGTATTACATGAGTTTGGGCATCAAAACTTTTCTTTTTCCCCTTTTCCCCTATTGTGGCATGTACACTGAGTTTTGGGAAACAAAGCTTTTTTACCCGTGCCCCCCATTGTGGAAGACACTGATTTGGACATCAAAGCTTGTTTACCCGTGCCCCTATTTTGGGCATGTACATGAGTTTGGACACAAACTTGTCTTACCCGTGCCCCTTTGTGGTATGTACCCGAGTTTTTGGACATCAAAGCTTGTCTTTCCCGTTCCCCTATTTTGGAAATTACACTGACTTGGACAAAAAGCTTTTTCTTACCCCTGCCCCATTGTGGACAGTCATGAGTTTGGGGCATCAAAGCTTGTCTTCCCGTGCCCCTATTTGGCATGTCATGGTTTGGACTCAAAGCTTGTCTTACCCGTGCCCCTATTGTGGACATGTACACTGAGTTTGGACATCAAAGCTTGTCTTACCGTGCCCCTATTGATGTACACTGAGTTGGACATCAAGCTTGTCTTACCCTGCCCCTATTGTGGATATGTACACTGAGTTTGGACATCAAAGCTTGTCTTACCCGTGCCCCTATTGTGGACATGAAACACTGAGTTTGGACATCATGTACACTGAGTTTGGACATCATGTACACTGAGTTTGGACATCAAAGCTTTGGGACATTGTGCTCCTCCTTGACCACTTCCAGCTGGAAGTTATTTTTAGCAGTTACCTTAAGATCCCTGGTCGTCTTCCCTCCAGAAACACTGAGCTCTGAAGGATGACGTCCCTGCACCCCCCTCCCCCCCCCCCCCCCCCTTCCTGTTCCATCCTCTATGGTAGACACTTTCGCTCACACTCAGATTCAAGCGGTTGACATTTCCAGTCATAGGCACAAAAATCACCCCCCCTCCCCCCCCCCCCCCCCCTTCCTGTTCCACCCTCTATGGTAGACACTTTCGCTCACACTCAGATTCAAGGGGTTGACATTCCCAGTCATAGGCACAGCATGTCAACGATTTCTACCGCTCAGGCCGTTTACACTCCCCACCTCAAACTGACGTCCCTTTGGGGGATAAAGCTGTAACATATAGAAGTCATATTCCTCACGTTCGCATTCTCTTTAGTTAAGTTTCTTCTAAATAACTGAAGGGAGCAACGTAACCACTCTCCTAAGGCATCTGAACAAAGATCTGGACAGATGGCAAGAGAAACCGTGAGGAGACGAAGGGAGAGGAGCAGAGGACAGGTGATGAGATGAAGGGAGAGGAGCAGAGGACAGGAGAGAGATGAAGGAAGAGGAGCAGAGGACAGGTGAGGAGATGAAGGAAGAGGAGCAGATGACAGGTGAGGAGATGAAGGAAGAGAGCAGAGGACAGGTGAGGAGATGAAGGAAGAGGACAGGAGGAATGAAGGAAGAGGAGCAGGGACAGGTGAGGAGATGAAGGGAGGAGAAGAGGACAGTGAGGAATGAAGGAAGAGGACAGTGAGGAGATGAAGGAAAGGAGCAGATGACAGGTGAGGAGATGAAGGAAGAGGACAGGTGGGGAGAGATGAAGGAAGAGGAGCAGGGACAGGTGAGGAGATGAAGGAAGAGGAGCAGGGGATAGGTGAGGAGATGAAGGAAGAGGAGCAAAGGACAGTGAGGAGATGAAGGGAGAGGAGCAGAGGACAGGAGGAGATGAAGGAAGAGGAGCAAAGGACAGGTGAGGAGATAAGGGAAGGAGCAGAGGACAGGTGAGGAGATGAAGGAAGAGGACAGGTGAGGAATGAAGGAAGAGGAGCAGAGGACAGGTGAGGAGATGAAGGAAGAGGACAGGTGAGGAGATGCAGGAAGAGGAGCAGAGGACAGGTGAGGAGATGAAGGAAGAGGAGCAGAGGAACAGGTGAGGAGATGAGGAAAGAGGAGCAGAGGACAGGTGAGGAGATGAGGAAAGAGGAGCAGAGGACAGGTGAGGAGATGAGGAAAGAGGAGCAGAGGACAGGTGAGGAGATGAGGAAAGAGGAGCATAGGACAGGTGAGGAGATGAGGAAAGAGGAGCAGAGGACAGGTGAGGAGATGAGGAAAAAAGGAGCAGAGGACAGGTGAGGAATGAGGAAAGAGGAGCATAGGACAGGTGAGGAGATGAGCAAAGAGGAGCAGAGGACAGGTGAGGAGATGACGAAAGAGGAGCAAGGACAGGTGAGGAGATGAGGAAAGAGGAGCAGAGGACAGGTGAGGAGATAAGGAAGAGGAGCAGAGGACAGGTGAGGAGATGAGGAAAGAGGAGCATAGGACAGGTGAGGAGATGAAGGAAGAGGACAGATGAGGAGATGAAGGAAGAGGAGCAGAGGACAGGTGAGGAGATGAAGGAAGAGGAGCAGAGGACAGGTGAGGAGATGAAGGAAGAGGAGCAAAGGACAGGTGAGGAGATGAAGGGAGAGGAGCAGAGGACAGGTGAGGAGATGAAGGAAGAGGAGCAGAGGACAGGTGAGAGATGAAGGAAGAGGACAGGTGAGGAGACGAAAGGAGAGGAGCAGGGACAGGTGAGGAGATGAAGGAAGAGGACAGGTGAGGAGATGACGAAAGAGGAGCAGAGGACAGGTGAGGAGATGAAGGAAGAGGAGCATAGGACAGGTGAGGAGATGAAGGAAGAGGAGCAGAGGACAGGTGAGGGATGAAGGGAGAGGAGCAGAGGACAGGTGAGGAGATGAAGGAAGAGGAGCAGAGACAGGTGAGGAGATGAAGGAAGAGGACAGGTGAGGAGACGAAAGGAGAGGAGCAGAGGACAGGTGAGGAGATGAAGGAAGAGGACAGGTGAGGAGATGAAGGAAGAGGACAGGCGAGGAGATGAAGGAAGAGGAGCAGAGGACAGGTGAGGAGATGAAGAAAGAGGAGCAGAGGACAGGTGAGGAGATGAAGGAAGAGGACAGGCGAGGAGAGGAAGGAAGAGGACAGGTGAGGAGATGAAGGGAGAGGAGCAGAGGACAGGTGAGGAGATGAAGGAAGAGGGAGCAGAGGAGAGGTGAGGAGATGAAGGGAGAGGACAGATGAGGAGATGAAGGAAGAGGAGCAGAGGACAGGTGAGGAGATGAAGGAAGAGAAGCAGAGGACAGGTGAGGAGATGAAGGAAGAGAGATAGGACAGGTGAGGAGATGAAGGAAGAGGAGCAGAGGAGAGGTGAGGAGATGAAGGAAGAGGAGCAGAGGACAGGTGAGGAGATGAAGGAAGAGGACAGGTGAGGAGATGAAGGGAGAGGAGCAGAGGACAGGTGAGGAGATGAAGGAAGAGGACAGGTGAGGAGATGAAAGGAGAGGAGCAGAGGACAGGTGAGGAGATAAAGGAAGAGGAGCAGAGGACAGGTGAGGAGATGAAGGGAGAGGAGCAGAGGACAGGTGAGGAGATGAAGGAAGAGGACAGGTGAGGAGATGAAGGGAGAGGAACAGGGGACAGGTGAGGAGATGAAGGAAGAGGATCAGGGACAGGTGAGGAGATGAAGGAAGAGGAGCAGAGGACAGGTGAGGAGATGAAGGAAGAGGACAGGTGAGGAGATGAAGGAAGAGGAGCAGATGACAGGTGAGGAGATGAAGGAAGAGGAGCAGAGGACAGGTGAGGAGATGAAGGAAGAGGACAGGTGAGGAGATGAAGGAAGAGGAGCAGAGGACAGGTGAGGAGATGAAGGAAGAGGAGCAGAGGACAGGTGAGGAGATGAAGGAAGAGAAGCAGAGGACAGGTGAGGAGATGAATGAAGAGGAGCAGAGGACAGGTGAGGAGATGAAGGAAGAGGAGCAGAGGACAGGTGAGGAGATGAAGGAAGAGGACAGGGGAGGAGATGAAGGAAAGAGGATCAGGGACAGGTGAGGAGATGAAGGGAGAGGAGCAGAGGACAGGTGAGGAGATGCAGGAAGAGGAGCAGAGGACAGGTGAGGAGATGAAGGAAGAGGAGCAGAGGACAGGTGAGGAGATGAAGGGAGAGGAGCAGAGGACAGGTGAGGAGATGAAGGAAGAGGACAGGTGAGGAGATGCAGGAAGAGGAGCAGAGGACAGGTGAGGAGATGCAGGAAGAGGAGCAGAGGACAGGTGAGGAGATGCAGGAAGAGGAGCAGAGGACAGGTGAGGAGATGAAAGGAAGAGGAGCAGAGGACAGGTGAGGAGATGAAGGGAGAGGAGCAGAGGACAGGTGAGGAGATGAAGGAAGAGGACAGGTGAGAGAGATGCAGGAAGAGGAGCAGAGGACAGGTGAGAGATGCGGAAGAGGAGCAGAGGACAGGTGAGGAGATGAAGGAAGAGGAGCAGAGGACAGGTAGGAGATGAGGACAGAGGAGCATAGGACAGGTGAGGAGATGAAGGAAGAGGACAGATGAGGAGATGAAGGAAGAGGAGCAGAGGACAGGTGAGGAGATGAAGGAAGAGGAGCAGAGGACAGGTGAGGAGATGAAGGAAGAGGACAGGTGAGGAGATGAAGGAAGAGGACAGGTGAGGAGATGAAGGAGAGGAGCAGAGACAGGTGAGGAGATGACGAAAGAGGAGCAGAGGACAGGTGAGGAGATGAAGGAAGAGGAGCATAGGACAGGTGAGGAGATGAAGGAAGAGAGCAGAGGACAGGTGAGGAGATGAGGGAGAGGAGCAGAGGACAGGTGAGGAGATGAAGGAAGAGGACAGGTGAGGAGATGAAGGAAGAGGAGCAGAGGACAGGTGAGGAGATGAAGGAAGAGGACAGGTGAGGAGATGAAGGAAGAGGAGCAGAGGACAGGTGAGGAGAATGAAGGAGAGGACAGGCGAGGAGATGAAGGAAGAGGACAGGTGAGGAGATGAAGGGAGAGGAGCAGAGACAGGTGAGGAGATGAAGGAAGAGGAGCAGAGGACAGGTGAGGAGATGAAGGAAGAGGACAGGTGAGGAGATGAAGGAAGAGGAGCAGAGGACAGTTGAGGAGATGAAGGAAGAGGAGCAGAGGACAGGTGAGGAGATGAAGGAAGAGGACAGGTGAGGAGATGAAGGGAGAGGAGCAGAGGACAGGTGAGGAGATGAAGGAAGAGGACAGGTGAGGAGATGAAAGGAGAGGAAGCAGAGGACAGGTGAGGAGATAAAGGAAGAGGAGCAGAGGACAGGTGAGGAGATGAAGGGAGAGGAGCAGAGGACAGGTGAGGAGATGAAGGAAGAGGACAGGTGAGGAGATGCAGGAAGAGGACAGAGGACAGGTGAGGAGATGAAGGAAGAGGACAGGTGAGGAGATGCAGGAAGAGGAGCAGAGGACAGGTGAGGGAGATGAAGGAGAGGAGCAGATGACAGGTGAGGAGATGAAGGAGAGGAGCAGAGGACAGGTGAGGAGATGAAGGAAGAGGAGCAGAGGACAGGTGAGGAGATAAAGGAAGAGGAGCAGAGGACAGGTGAGAGATGAAGGAAGAGGAGCAGAGGACAGGTGAGGAGATGAAGGGAGAGGAGCAGAGGACAGGTGAGGAGATGAAGGAAGAGGACAGGTGAGGAGATGAAGGAAGAGGAGCAGAGGACAGTGTGAGGAGATGAAGGAAGAGGAGCAGAGGACAGGTGAGGAGATGAAGGAAGAGGAGCAAAGGACAGGTGAGGAGATGCAGGAAGAGAGCAGAGGACAGGTGAGGAGATGAAGGAAGAGGACACGAGACAGGTGAGGAGATGAAGGGAGAGGAGCAGAGGACAGGTGAGGTGAAGGGAGAGGAGCAGAGGACAGGTGAGGAGATGCAGGAAGAGGAGCAGAGGACAGGTGAGGAGATGAATGAAGAGAAGCAGAGGACAGGTGAGGGGATGAATGAAGAGGAGCAGAGGACAGGTGAGGAGATCAGGAAGAGGAGCAGAGGACAGTGAGGAGATGAAGAGAGAGAAACAGAAGACAGGGAAGAGGGGAGAGTTTGTCAGAAGATTAGAGGAGTCAGAGACGAAGGGGACTAAACAGGTTTTTAAAAGAGGAGCAACAAAAACATGGATAGTAGGAACAGTGAACTAGAAGACAGGGGAGTTGACAAAAGCAGAAAGAAAAGGCAGGATGCGATAAAGAAGAAAAGCGTGGGAAGGAAAGGACACTCCATCTGTAACAGGGGACAACTGAGAGTGACTTAGGAGGAAGTTTGTGTTCATTCTCACTGACTGTAAATCCCTACCTTCAGACTGAATGACAAGTTTGTGTTCATTGTCATTGACTGTAAATCCCTACCTTCAGACCGAATGACAAGTTTGTGTTCATTGTCATTGACTGTAAATCCCTACCTTCAGACTGAATGACAAGTTCGTCTTCATTGTCACTGAGTGTAAATCCCGATCTTCAGACCGAATGACAAGTTTGTGTTCATTGTCACTGACTGTAAATCCCTACCTTCAGACCGAATTACAAGTTTGTGTTCATTGTCACTGACTGTAAATCCTTACATTCAGACCGAATGACAAGTCTGTGTTCATTGTCACTAAATCCCTACCTTCAGACCGAATGACAAGTTTGTGTTCATTGTCACTAAATCCCTACCTTCAGACCGAATGACAAGTCTGTGTTCATTGTCACTAAATCCCTACCTTCAGACCGAATGTCTGTCATGTGAGCGGGGGTGCGTTGTGCTGCCGTTACGCCCTGACAAGTCAGGACCAGCACATCCGACTTCGGCTCTTGCCATTTATCCATGGCTGGGGTAAGGCTTGGAGCAGTGTCAGGGCGTGTCCACGCGCCGGTGGGCCTGCACAGAGTTCCTTCCTTTCTCGAGAGACAGGACCCTGAACTGCTACAGCAAGGGAACAAGCAGATCCCAACTCACAGCTCTGTACCCGCTTGGAGAAGGGACCAGTTTCCGGAAGTCAGAGAGACAATCCCAGGCATTCTCTCAAAGGGCACACAGTCAGAACCAGAGAAGAAAGCACTAGCTCTAAACCATATGGAACAGGCATATCCCAAGGAGCTGTGGACGTACGCATACACAGACGGCTCAGCAGAGGAGGCTACCAGAAATGGAGGTGGAGGAATATTCCTAACTTGAAGGATGGAACTCACGTCCGACAAGCCATCCCACTGGCAAATTCTCCACGAACTACAAAGCTGAGGCAGACGCATTGCAGACAGCAGCGGAGACACTGTGTGCGAATAGAGAGGCCATACATCCCAAACCGTCATCTTCTCTGATGCACTGTCAGTACTGCAGGCTGTACAGAACCCAAAGAACAAGGACCTCAACCCCTTGTCTCTGCCCTTGCCAGACTGCAACAGGCCACTGAACTAACTGTCATTCAGTGGATACCCTCACACTGCAACATAGCAGGCAATGAGGAGGCAGACCGACTGGCGAAGGAAGGATGGACAGCAGCCACAAGAGGAACAGGAAATCTCCTATGAAGAGGCCAAGACGATAATCAAGGAGAAGCAGAGGAAAAGATGGCTTCAGCTACATCCAGAATATAACCAGACAGATCCCTACTACCTCCTACCCAGACCAGACCAAGTGAACATTGTGAGGCTGAGGACGGGCCACTCCAGGCTACACCATCACATGTTCACAAGGTTCCGCATTGGCGAGTCTGCAGTGTGCCCCTGCGGTACAGCCCCAATGACAGTGGAACACTTCCTACAAGACTGTCCAACTCACCATGACCTGAGAGCAGAGACCTGGCCTGCTGACCAACCGATGAGGGAGAAACTCTACGGATCTCTGGAGGACCTCCGCCGGACGGCAGCCTTCATCAGTGCATCTGGGGTTCCTGTCTGAGCGAACGAAGAAGAAGAAGAAGGCCGAATGACAAGTTTGTGTTCATTGTTACTGACTGCAAATCCCTACCTTCAGACCGAATGACAAGTTTGTGTTCATTGTCACTAAATCCCTATCTTCAGACCGAGCGACAAGTTTGTGTTCATTGTCAGTCAGTCAGTCAGTCAGTCATTCCCCTGACCGCTGGGGTCGATGGGGGGCGTGATGAGGCAGCCGCCGTTTCTCTCCAGGCTCTTCTGTTTGTAGCTGTCGTGAGGAGATTTGGCATGGTCATTTTGCCCCAGTCCTTTATATTTTCGTCATGACTGAACCAATCTGCATTCCTGGTCACAACCTAGTTTGGCCCAACCCCTTCTGGTAACCGTCCAAACGGGGGATTTGGCATGGTTTGGCACGTCAATACGTCAAAACCATGCCAAAACCATCCTTCAAGGTTTCCGTGGAATGGGGCGCAGACAGAGGGACGGCTGCAGAAAGAGTTGGGCTGAGTGTAATTCCCTACCGTCAGACCGAATGACAACCTGGACACCTTTCTGGCACGTTTTGAGGCCAGTTATATGCAGTGTTTGTTACCTAAGGAGAAGTGGAAGTGGTAGTTGATGGGGTTTGTCGTTGATGTTGCTGTTAGTTATATGCAGTGTTTGCTACCTAAGGAGAAGTGGAAGTGGTAGTTGATGGGGTTTGTGGTTGATGTTGCTGTTAGTTATATGCAGTGTTTGCTACCTAAGGAGAAGTGGAAGTGGTAGTTGATGGGGTTTGTCGTTTATGTTTCTGTTAGTTGTATGCTGTGTTTGTACCTAAGGAGAAGCAGAAGTTGTAGTTGATGGGGTTTGTCGTTGATGTGGCTGTTTTTACCAGTTAAGTCAACTAGGGAATCTCTAGATATCTTTACCTCCTGACCACGCTACAGTACGCTGCTGGTAAACAACAACAACAACAGCTTAACCTAATTTGTCTTTGCGAAGTTTTGTGAATTACCTAGGAGGATAAATGAGGCGTTTGAGTAGTCTGAAGTTCAACTCTAGCGAGCTGTTCAGCTTTGCACTGATTCCATAGATCTTATCCTTACCGAACTGTTCACCTGTGAAATCTGACTGAGCTACAGGTAAGGCTGCGGGAAATGAACCTCGTCATCTTTTGAGACCCATTCGAGCAGCCGAGGTTTTTGCAGAGGCGTCTGATAGATTTTGGTTCCAGAACCCCCACTCATCAGATGAAATTCTAGGAACCAAACTTTCAGGCCACCAGGTCCATCCCAACACCATTTATCATGGCACTCCATTACCTATGAAATTCTAGGAACCACACTTTCAGGCCACCACGTCCATCCCAACACATTTATCATGGCACTCCATTACCTATGAAATTCTAGGAACCACACTTTCAGGCCACCACATCCATCCCAACACCATTTATCATGGCACTCCATTACCTATGAAGTTCTAGGAACCAAACTTTCAGGCCACCACGTCCGTCCCAACACCATTTCATGGCACTCCATTACCTATGAAGTTCTAGGAACCAAACTTCAGGCTACCACGTCCGTCCCAACAACATTTATCATGGCACTCCAGTACCTGTCTCTAAGTAAGTCTGCAATGGCTCAGGTCTGTAGGAAATAAACCTACAGTGGTTCCAAAACAGACGGTGGACTAAGATGTTCCTGTGGTATAGCCTACATACAAAGTTAACTGTTCTTTATGAAAAGGGGAGGGGGAGGGAGGATGCAGACTGTGTGGAATGCAGAACGTAAACATTGTTGTCAACATAACAAAAAACATTTTTAAAAAGGAATAAAGAAGAACGATCAGACATGTAACAACAGTTCCCTGCACGTATTGGAGAGCACGTTGTCACTCCACAGAAGACCTGGGCGCTGCCTGCCTGTTCGTCCATAGAATTCTGCTTCCTGAAAGCGCTCCCCATGGCGAGAAGTGCGAAGTCTACCTCCCAGAAACAACAGTTAGTTCGCCGTATTTCAGTTCCGGTAAATGTTGCTTGCCCTTCTAGTGAAGGAAAGGTCTGGGTCGATGCTGTCAAGGAACCATTTAGTCTTTACTTACTGGAAGCTGGCTTCAGTTGAATGATGAACTTATTCATTCTGTGCATACAAATGTGTCTATGGGTTCTTCCAACAGTTACAACTCGTGCCCACGGGAAAGAACAAGAAACTAGAATCCACCTAGCCTCATTTCTACAATTTTTCGTACCATGCTAACAAAATTGCAGCAGAAATACCCCCCCTTCCTTCAACAACGCAAAGTAATGACAAGATTTGTGGAAACAAAAATGACAACATCGGCTCGGTCAATGAAGAGGATGTTTTATGATGGAAACTTTAGAAAGGTACCATCAGCTCGGTCAACGAAGAGGATATTTCATGATGGAGACTTTAGAAGGGTACCATCGAAATGAAGCAAATGGTAACACCAAGAAAAGTTCGAGCAGCTGATTTTATTATGTTTGTCGGCAGATAATATGGAGGAAAAAGAACCGACACATTCGTTCTGGATCAGTACTTCAAGTGTGCACTCAATTCTACCAGGTGGAAAGTAGCTTGTTTCTACCTCGCTCTCCCCTCCTTTTCCTGTGGACATGGGTACGTATTACGCATAGCCTTTGGCATCACCTGATACGAGAGATGATTCCTCTGAGGTCGTCTGAAGCAATTGACAGTAGCGCTTTGACAAGGTTGGACTCGGATTTGACCCAAAGTCCCAAGAATTAATGAACTTGGAAATTTAGTCACATGTCGTGGTGGTTTTTTCCCATACATCAAGGATATGGGCACCCATGGAGCTGACCACCTGAATCCCATTCGGTACAGAGTCTTCACCATGGAGCTGACTTCCTAAATCCCATTTGGTACAGTCTTTCCCATGGAGATGACCACCTGAATCCCATTCGGTACAGAGTCTTCGCCATGGAGCTGACCACCTGAATCCCATTCGGTACAGAGTCTTCACCATGGAGCTGACCACCTGAATCCCATTCGGTACAGAGTCTTCACCATGGAGCTGACCACCGAATCCCATTCGGTACAGAGTCTTCACCATGGAGCTGACTACCTGAATCCCATTCGGTACAGAGTCTTCACCATGGAGCTGACCACCTGAATCCCATTCGGTACAGAGTCTTCACCATGGAGCTGACTACCTAAATCCCATTTGGTACAGTCTTTCCCATGGGGCTGACCGCCTGAATCCCATTCGGTACAGAGTCTTCGCCATGGAGCTGACCACCTGAATCCCATTCGGTACAGAGTCTTCACCATGGAGCTGACCACCTGAATCCCATTCGGTACAGAGTCTTCACCATGGAGCTGACCACCTGAATCCCATTCGGTACAGAGTCTTCACTATGGAGCTGACTACCTGAATCCCCTTCGGTACAGTCTTCACCATGGAGCTGACCACCTGAATCCCCTTCGGTACAGTCTTCACCATGGAGCTGACCACCTGAATCCCATTCGGTACAGAGTCTTCACCATGGAGCTGACTACCTGAATCCCATTCGGTAAAGAGTCTTCACCATGGAGCTGACTACCTGAATCCCATTCGGTAAAGAGTCTTCACCATGGAGCTGACTACCTGAATCCCATTCGGTAAAGAGTCTTCACCATGGAGCTGACTACCTGAATCCCATTCTGTAAAGAGTCTTCACCATGGAGCTGACTACCTGAATCCCATTCGGTAAAGAGTCTTCACCATGGAGCTGACTACCTGAATCCCATTCGGTACAGAGTCTTCACCATGGAGCTGACTACCTGAATCCCATTCGGTAAAGAGTCTTCACCATGGAGCTGACTACCTGAATCCCATTCGGTAAAGAGTCTTCACCATGGAGCTGACTACCTGAATCCCATTCGGTACAGAGTCTTTCCTATGGACTTGACCACCTGAATCCCATTCCGTACAGAGTCTTCACCATGGAGCTGACTACCTGAATCCCATTCGGTAAAGAGTCTTCACCATGGAGCTGACCACCTGAATCCCATGTGTTAGAAAAGAGTCTTTCCCATGTGTGAGTGAACTGGAGCAGTGGACACCACTTCAGATGAAGAAGGACTACGGTGAAGCTGGGCATCACGATTGAAAAAAAAAGTAGAATGCTGGTACCACTACTTCATAACTGTTGTCCTAAGTAGATCAGAAACTCCATCAGTCCTGGTGCTTTGGTTGTGTCCTTCAGTACAGGTATCTCTCTCCACTGAGGCGTGTCAGGTCTATAAATGCATCGCATGCTGCACACCTGAAGTATACTACGATTACGAGCGCCATTAAATTAAAGGAAAAAAACCACGGAGGATTTCTTCCACCCCCTTTCACACACACTCACCAAGAAGAGGCTACACAAGCTAAGTTCAGATTATGTTGTTTGCCTTGGTTCTAAAAAAGATTACTTGAATCCTCCTGTGCTCCACGAGATTGTTGTGCAGCTCCCCCTCCTATGTATGTTGGGTTTTATTGTGAAAATCGAGTCAAAAAATGACATATAAATAAAAATGTTTTACACAGAAATAACACAAACTGGTTATATCAGACTGACTAAGAGATTGTTCTTGTTGTTGTTGTTGTTTTTGTTGTTGTTGTCGTCGTCATCGTCGTCGTCGTCGTCGTCGTCGTCACCGTTGTTGTTGTTGTTGTTGTTGTTGTTGTTGTTTCCCCTTAAGAACATCGTGAGAATGAAACAAACTACGGTAGTATCAGGGTGAACAAATGAATAAATAAATACATGAATACGTTGATAAACAGATAAATAACTAAGTTGATAATGAATAGATGAATAAATCAATAAATGGATCAATCAATAAATAGAACATCTAAGCCCTATAATGGGTGCAAAGTAAGATTTGTTGATGGGCTAACAATGGACGGGTCAGTTCTCAACAAACATATCTTCTTCAGATATCACACACACCGAGAAAATACAAACATATCTTCTTCAGACATCACACACACCGAGAAAATAACAAACATATCTTCTTCAGACATCACACACACCGAGAAAATAACAAACATATCTTCTTCAGACATCACACACACGAGAAAATAACAAACATATCTTCTTCGAATCACACACACGAGAAAATAACAAACATATCTTCTTCAGAATCACACACACCGAGAAAATAACAAACATATCTTCAGGAAGATGAACAAAAAGAAGCCACATAACACCCATGAGATAATGCAATATTTCGGTTGATTTCAACGTTTCTCAACCCACACTGGCCAACTGACAAGATTACTGTTGTTGTGTCGCTGAAAAAAGTTCACTAGAAAAGAGTTCACTTAGTACCAAGTTCACTGGGTTCACTGGAGGATGGGGGATGGAAGGGGAATTGTTGGAGGGCATGGAAAAAAGGGTGTACAGGATGGAAAGCAAAGGGTGGGAAGTGGGGGGGAGGTGTTGAAATGAGCTGGGAGGGGGAGAAGACAATAAAAGCAACAACAATCATAGTAACCATACAAACAATAATCATTACCATCACCCTCTCTCTCCACCATTGACAGGAGCAAATAAAATAGATATGAAGGGTAGACAGGAAATTGAAAGTGAAGGGTGAGATGGGAAGGGGGCGGAGGGGGGAGGATGGAATGAGGACTAGAGGTATGGCCTGAGGTGGAAACAGAGTAGAAGACCTAGCAAGAGAGGGGAAGTGGGAAATGTATGTGTGTATGTGAGAGCGCATGCGCGCGGCGCGCGCGCGCGCGTGTGTGTGTGTGTGTGTGTGTGTATGTGTGTGAGCACCTGCGTGTGCGCACTGCGCGCGCTGTGTGAGCGCCTGCGTGCGTACACGTTTGCATAAGAAGACCACATAAGCGAAATAGGGGGTATGGGACAGAATGGTGAGTGAAGATGAACAAGTAATATATGAGGTGAGAAAGAAAGCTGGAACTGTTGGAGGCAAATGGCAAGAATGGAGGGAGGGGACAGGGGTCACACACACACACACACGCGCGCGCGCGACGCAGCACGCACGCACGCACGCACGCACGCACGCACGTACGCACGCACGCACGCACGCACACACACACACACACACACACACACACACACACACACACACACACACACACACACACACACACACACACACAACACACACACATTAGTGTGTGCGCTTGGGAGGGTGTAACAAATAGGAACATTTTATTAGCTGCTGGAGTTGAAGTCAAGGAATTAAAGTAGAGACCAGAAAAAGCAAAATATTAGGAATGTTTAAGACACCTAGAAAGAGAACTGAATTCAAACGATAAAAAGTATAATGAGTATAATGAAGTAATGCACGTGGACGTTAGCAGCAATCGATACAGGTATATGAGATGTAAGCGTTGATAGTTTTTGTGAGTCTGGAACGCAGATAATAAGCTGTGAGTTCCTTCACTCTCAGTCTGCAACATTCAGTCCATCAGGAAAAAATTGTAGCACCAGTACTTTTCTCTCCGTTTGCGGAAGTCATCCGTTTTTCGGATCTGCTCGATCGCAGTACATGTCAGGTGTTCAAGCGTGTGTTCAGGACTGTTGAAATGTCTTGATACTAGTGTTTGTTTTTTTTGGTGTTAATGTCTGACCTGTGCTTGTCAAAGCTCTGCTGTAAAGTTTTCCCAGTTTCCCGCTACATACTGCATATTGTGATATTTAAGTCAGTCAATGAGATAAATCATGTTTGATGACTGGCAAGTGAGATAATCGTTGATAGTGAACTGTTGTTTGGTACGAACACTTGTAAAGGTGGATGTCTGTAGGAGATGATTTTACATATGATGCATTTTCTGCCTGTTTTACAATGAAAGCTGCCACGTGATGCCTGACCTGACTGGTGCTGGGTGGGGGGGGGGGGGGGGGATCTTGGAGGGCATCAGCAGACGTTTGAGGTTGACACACAGTTCCTTTCTCCCACCACAGGTGGTGCAGGGGACACCTCTAACATTCACCTGCTGGTGTGTGGGGTGGGCATGGCTTGTTTTCTCCCATCACAGGTGGCACGGGGGACACTGCTAACATTCACCTGCTGGTGTGTGGGGTGGGCATGGCTTGTTTTCTCCCATCACAGGTGGCACGGGGGACACCTCTAACATTCACCTGCTGGTGTGTGGGGTGGGCATGGCTTGTTTCAACACTTGGCCAGTGGTGGGTTGGCAGGGTTGTGGGTTACTATGTATGGGGTTCTATTCCATGTGCCACCATGCTGTTTGTAACAGAGCGTTTCTTCACGTGCAATGGATGACACCTTGGCAATGGATGCCTCCACCAAGGCTTTGGGATACCCTCTTCTTGCCAGCCTATAAGCTAGTTCGTGACATCTTTGATGAAATATTGTTGTTGTTGAACAGGTACGCCTGATGCTTGACTGCAGGGAATGCTCCGCACACAGTGACGAGGGTGGCATGAGTTGAAGGGTAGCGTCATGTGTGTATCTGTGTCCTTGATGTAGAGGTCCATGCTGATGTGCCCATCCTGGATGGAGAGGTTGACGTCTAAAAAGGGAATGTTGACTGTACCATAATTTGCTGTGAACTTAATGGTGCGGTGTTGAGAATCCAGCCACTGAATGAAATCTTGCAGCAGCTGTTCACCATGTAGCCAGAGGAGGGCAATGTCGTCTATGA
>CM031627.1:48156689-48188196 GCA_018398815.1 Conus ventricosus
ACACGGTGCACAGCTATAGCGTGTGACCAGAGTGTTACAAACTAACGGCTATAGCGTGTGACCAGAGTGTTACAAACTAACGGCTATAGCGTGTGACCAGAGTGTTACAAACAAACGGCTATAGCGTGTGACCAGAGTGTTACAAACTAACGGCTATACCGTGTTGCCAGAGTGTTACAAACTAACGGCTATAGTGTGTGGCCAGTGTTACAAACTAACAGCTATAGTGTGTAACCAGAGTGTTACAAACTAACAGTTATAGCGTGTGACCAGAGTGTTACAAACTAACAGCTATGGTGAGTGACCAGTGTGTCACAAACTAACAGCTATAGTGTGCAACCAGAGTGTTACAAACTAACAGCTATAGTGTGTAACCAGAGTGTTACAAACTAACAGCTATGGTATGTGACCAGAGTGTTACAAACTAACAGCTATAGTGTGTAACCAGAGTGTTACAAACTAACAGCTATAGTGTGTAACTAGAGTGTCACAAACTAACAGATATAACGTGTGACTAGAGTGTTACAAACTAGCAGCTATAGCGTATGACCAGAGTGTTACAAACTAATAGCTATAGCGTGTAACCAGAGTGTTACAAACTAACGGCTATAGCATGTGACCAGAGTGTCACAAACTACCAGCTATAACGTGTCATCAGAGTGTTAAAAACTAACGGCTATAGCGTGTGACCAGGGTGTTTCAAACTAGCAGCTGTAGTGTGTGACCAGAGTGTCATAAACTAACAGCTATAGTGTGTAACCAGAGTGTTACAAACTAACTGCTATAGCGTGTGACCAGAGTGTTTCAAATTAGCAGCTATAGTGTGTGACCAGAGTGTTACAAACTAACAGCTATAGTGTGTAACCAGAGTGTTACAAACTAACAGCTATAACGTGTGACTAGAGTGTTACAAACTAACAGCTATAACGTGTGACTAGAGTGTTACAAACTAACAGCTATAACGTGTGACTAGAGTGTTACAAACTAACAGCAATAACGTGTGACTAGAGTGTTACAAACTAACAGCTACAACGTGTCATCAAAGTGCTACAAAGTAACAATTATAGTGTGTAACCAGTGTGTTACAAACTAACAGCCATAGCGTGTAACCAGAGTGTTACAAACTAACAGCTATAACGTGTAACCTGAGTGTTACAAACTAACAGCTATAGAGTGTAGCCAGAGTGTCACAAAATAACAGCTATAGCGTGTGACCAGAGTGTTACAAACTAACAGTTATAACGTGTAACCAGAGTGTCACAAACTAACAGCTATAACGTGTGACTAGAATGTTACAAACTAACAGCTATAGCGTGTGACCAGAGTATGTAAAAAACGGGTAGAGAAAACACCAGAGTGTTACAAACTAACAGCCATAGCGTGTGACAAGAGTGTTACGAACTAACAGCCATAGCGTGTGACCAGAGTATATAAAAAACGGGTAGAGAAAACACCAGAGTGTTACAAACTAATTGCATTGCACTCCTCACCGTCAGACAACTGACTCTAAGTCTTCTGTTTTACATCGTCAAAATCAGCTCTTTTTTTTTCTTTTTTCTTTTTAAACCAGCATTCGATTTTAATGTGCTTTCGCACATAAACGGCCTGCCACTCAAGAAAGTAGACGCAAATTGAAATAAGACAAAACAGCTCGTGAACAGCTTAGCAGCTGATTTAATGTTCAATGCCACTAGTACATTGATTCATGGTGGTGATATGACTTGCACTTTGACTTTTTATCATTATTTCCATCACCCTGGTCTTCTTCTTCTTCTGCTTCTTTTTCTTATTCTCGCCCTCATATGCCTCTCACTCTTCCCCTCCTCGTTCTTCACCCTCTCTCTCTAACCCTCCCTCCTCTCTCTCTCTCTCTCTCTCTCTCTCTCTCTCTCTCTCTTCTCTCTCTCTCTCTCTCTCTCTCTCTCTTTCAGAAATCAATTTCACGCCCATAAATCAACCTGTCAACGGCCATGAACTACTCTTTGATTTATGACTTCCATATGTTACTCTCATGGAAACACACACACACACACACACACACACACACACACACACACACACACACACACACACACACACACACACACACACACACACACGCAAACACACACACACTCTCTCTCTCTCTCTCTCTCACACACACACACACACACACACACACACACACACACACACACACACACACACACACACGCGCGCGCACGCACACACATGCACACACGGACACGAGCACACGCTCAAACACGCGCGCGCACGCACGCACGCACCCACACGCACACACACACATACACACACACACACACACACACACACACACACACACACACACACACACACACACACACACACACACACACACACACACACGCACTATTACTAGCACTAACGCACAAACAGAAAGAGAGAGAGAGAGAGGAGAGAGAGAGAGGAGAGGAGAGAGAGAGAGAGAGAGAGAGAGAGAGATGCACACATACACACACGCATGCGCGCGCACGCACACACATACACACACACACACACACACACACACACACACACACACACACACACACACACACACACACACACACACCACACACACAACACACACAAACACAAACACAAACACACACACATGCACACACAAATGAGATGCATAAACACACACAACACACGCGCACGCACGCACGCACACACGCACGGACGTACACACACACACACACACACACACACACACACACACACACACACACACACACACACACACACACACACACACATACATGTGTTCAAAACTACTTTAGTGAGTAAGTGTACAGGATACTCTCTCTCTCTTTCTCTCTCTGTCTCTCCCTCTTTTTCTGTCTGTCTCTCTCTCTCTGTCTCTCTATTTATCTTTCTCGCTCTCCGTCTCTCTCTCTCTTTCTCTCTCTCTGTCTCTGTCTGTCTTTCTGTCTGTCTGTCTCTCGCTCTCTCTCTCTCTCTCTCTCTCTCTCTCTCTCTCTCTCTCTCTCTCTCTCTCTCTCTCTCTCTCTCTCTCTCTCTCTCTCTCTCGTGTTCCTGTAAATAAACGCGAGCTAAGGCAACATCAGCCCGGATAGAGTGGCTACAAGGATCTAGTTGATGTGTTGCTACTTATCAATCATGGCAAATGTTATGCTGCTCTTGCCTTAACCAATTCATACCGCTGTTATACTGCTCTTGCCTTAACCAATTCATACTGATGTTATACTGCTCTTACCTTAACCAATTCATACTGATGTTATACTGCTCTTGCCTTAACCAATTCATACTGAAGTTATACTGCTCTTGCTATAACCAATTCATACTGATGTTATACTGCTCTTGCCTTAACCAATTCATACTGATGTTTTGAGTAAAGCTATCTCATCAAAGGCTAAACCCTGCGGATCCAAGTCTGTTTGAGACGGAAATATTTGACGACGAACCCTAAATTCTTGATGCTTGCAGTTATCCCCATGATGGTTAACTCTGAGGTGGGATAACTGCGTGCACCATTTGCTAACACGTCAAAAGAATTTGACTCAGACAAATAAAGCACAGGGAGTAAAATGATTGAGAGCTAGTCATTCCAGTTGACAACGAGTTTAGTCAATCATTAACACACGGACAATTTTAAAGCCCGTAAGGCTTGAACAGGGTCTCTTTGTCAAAGTCTCTTTTTTTTACGTTTCTTTTTTTTTCCTTTTTTTATGATTGTCTGCAATAATAACCAGCATGCATAAATCAATCCATTAATACACAGTGATACATATTTCACGCATACAAATGTACATGCATTTTTTTTCAGTCTAGAATTAAAAAAAAAAAAAACAACTTTGACACGGGCACACATACCGAATAAATTCTAATTACTGGCATCAATCCTGTGTACCAAGGTTGCGTACGACATTAAATAGAAAAGAAAGAGAGCATACAGTACTTTTACAATTCAATTCAATTCAATTGAATTCAATCAACTTTATTGTCCATCACAACTTTTTCTACTGCTCCACGTCATTTCACAAGTACATAATACATTATAAAAACACTTTATAAATCATTACATAAAAGCCTTATGATTAACATAATACACACGCATACACACACACTTGCGTACACATACATATCATACATAATATAACCATTAGTCCCCAAGTTATTTAATATAAGGTGACCCTTTTGCTTGGTAGGTTGCATGATTCATCTATATTTTAGGGACATATATTTCTCCATTGTATGTCTATAGTCCAGCTCCTTCAAAAACAGGTTTAGATTAGGTTTTGTTTAGTTAATTATATGTTTATATATGAAATATTTCCCCATTAGAATTATCAGGTCTAGCATATCGTCCGTTTTTTTTTCATCCGTACTAAGTAATATAGTCTCTGCATTAAGGAATAATCTTAACTTTCAGAACTCTCTCAAGGTCTTTCCAGAAAATACGGGTAAACTCACATTCCCACAGGTAATGATCAATTTAGTCTTTCTCTCTAATACAGAAATTACATTTGTTACTAACAATAATTTGCATACTTATCAAAACATTATTTGTTACAAGAATACTGTGGCACATTTTAATTTAGAATCATTTCAGTTTTGTTTCTTTACTTTTCTTAATCTTTTTTCAGTACCTCTATTCAGTCAATCGATATATTAAGATGTTGTTCCCACTTGATAAAGTCACATATGTTAAAAACTTCATTGAATTCCACCATAATATCGAAATAAATACGTGTTCCTTTTTAATACTACAATTCTTTTTAAGTGCTAAAGTTTTATCATTACCAATGTTACTATCTAATTTCAATCTTCTTCTTTTTTTTTGCCTAAGCTTTGATCAAACGCGCGCAACGTATATGATTTAGAAAATTGACCTGAAAGCCCGTTTTCTCTGACAGTTCATGGCAGCTTAGAAAATTACCATCATCATCGGGTAAATGTTTAACTAAAGATATATTGTTCTGCATTCATTTCTTGTGAAAGAAATGTTTTTTCTCCAACTTAAAACTTCTCATTACAAAAGATAGGTTCAGTGGCTAAATCTGTACTTTCGTTTAATTCTACCAGTTTGCAGAGCCTTTGATATGATTGAAAGACTCCTTTCCAAAATTTGTTTATGATATTGCTGTCAACAAATCTGTCAGGTCCATATACGTCAATGTTACTGATTTCGGGTCATAATGGATGTAACATTATTTTCCACTTGTGGTTGTGCATGTACACCTTCCTTATCCAGGTGATTCTGAAGGAACTGACATATATTTTCAGGTCAAGTATTCCTATCCCTCCTTTTTGTATGTTTATATATTGAGTGCATTGTTTTAATTTTATCATGTTTGTTGTTCCAAACAAATAAACAAATTTGAAACACATATTCTGTATTAAAACGATCTGGTAGTCAGGAGGATTCGGTAAAAGATCCATAAGTACACCAGTTTTGACAGCACTAATGACTTCAGTACAGCTACTCTACCTAATGGAGTTGTCGTTCTTTTTGACCATATTTTGAACAGGTTTTGGAATTCCGAGAGTTTATATTTCATATAAATTTCCGTCATATCTGATAGACTATTCGTAAACCACAGTCCTAGCATTGTGAACTTTGAGGGGTTCCATTCCATTTTATAGCAGAGTAAATATGTTTTCATGGAATTTTTCTCTACACCTCTATCTTTCTCTATATCCTCTACCTCCTTCTACTTCTACTCCCTAAATAATACCATCCTGCAGCAAGTCTCTCATAACTTATACATCGGCATCCAATTCGCCGCCAACCTCAAGTGGTCTCAACACATCACCTCCATCACAAAGAAGGCCAATAGCACATTAGGATTTCTCCGGCGGAATCTCAGGCGCAGCCCCACCTCCTGCCGAAGAAAATACCTACTTCGCATTCGTACGCCCTGTCCTGGAGTATGCAGCAATCATTTGGGACCCGCATATGCAGCAAGAGATCAACATGCTGGAGTGCGTACAAAGAAATGCAGTGCGCTTCATAGCAAAGGACTACCGCTCCACCACGCCAAGTTTCATAACAGGTCTGCTGAGAAAACATGAGCTCACTACACTCCAAGAACGGCGGCTTCAACTACGTCTAGGATTCTTTTACAGGCTGGTTGAGGGTCCGGTGCCAGCGATCACCCCGAGTGACTTCATCACACCTCAGAAACCAGGACGACGCTTCCGCTCCACCAGAGACAACAGCACAAAACACAAAACCCAGTGGAGAACTACATACGAAACAATGATAGGTGCTACTGCGTTCCTGAAACACACACCGATCAGTACCGTAACTCATACTTCCCAAAGACAATAACTGAGTGGAACCACCTCGACGATAACATCGTCCACAAAATGTCAGTCGACAGCTTCAAGTCGGCTCTGGCAAACGCCAGAACATGATAATATCGTCACGCGCGCACCCCCCACCGTCGCGCCTATGCCAGTAAATGGATGTTAGCGATGTACCAGTCCAGATCCAGATACCTAACCATTCACTAAACGATTTTTATAGTTCAATTTTTTTCCCCACCACTTCCCCGCCTCTTTTTTTTTTTTTTTGCTTTTTGTTCTGATTTGCTTTTTCCTCTCTTCTTTTTTGTTTACTTTTTTTGCGGTCTCTTTTCTTTTTCTTCTTTTTTGTTACAACACCTAACCGCCTACCATCTATCATGCTTACACACAAACGCCCGCTTACGCGCGCGTTCCACACTTTCATTCATGCCTAGTTCCAAGTGTTGTTGATTTTTCTATCGTTGGACAATGCTTCTTTCTCATTTAATGTATACTATGGTACAATGATGTCTGTTGGACAATGCTTCTTTCTCATTTAATGTATACTATGGTACAATGATGTCTATTGGACAATGCTTCTTTCTCATTTAATGTATACTATGGTACAATGATGTCTGTTGGACAATGCTTCTTTCTCATTTAATGTACACTATGGTACAATGATGTCTGTTGGACAATGCTTCTTTCTCATTTAATGTATACTATGGTACAGTGATGTCTGTTGGACAATGCTTCTTTCTCATTTAATGTATACTATGGTACAATGATGTCTGTTGGACAATGCTTCTTTCTCATTTAATGTATACTATGGTACAGTGATGTCTGTTGGACAATGCTTCTTTCTCATTTAATGTATACTATGGTACAATGATGTCTGTTGGACAATGCTTCTTTCTCATTTAATGTATACTATGGTACAGTGATGTCTGTTGGACAATGCTTCTTTCTCATTTAATGTATACTATGGTACAATGATGTCTGGGTTTTTCAGTGCACTAGTGTATGTTGCAATGAGTTCGCTTGCTTGGTTCTTTCATTCTCACTTAATTCACCCCGGGTATGCAATTTATACCTGACGAAGTTGTTGTAGAAAGAGTAAAGTAGCAGAAGGAGCAAAAGCGACCAGAATGGACAGAGGGAATCAAGAAGCAGAGAGAGAGAGAGAGAGAGAGAGAGAGGAGAGAGAGAGAGAGAGAGAGAGAGAGAGGAGGAGAGAGAGAGAGAGAGAGAAGAAGAAGAAGAAGAAGAAGACACAGTTCACAGTCTTAGTCTTTTTCGGTCTCCGTATTCCCTGAAGGGTTGCCCTTTCACAAACGAATCTCGCTACTCCCTTTTTTAAGAAAGAAGGGTAAACTAAAGAAGTAGTGAAGATGATACATAAAAAGAACTACGCTGCAGTGCATCACAATTACCACACAGCATTTCGTGATAATATCGAAAGGAAACCAACCAATTGAGAAAGCATGAACGATATCGCGAAAAGGATCGCGAGCGTCCATTCCTGCGTAAATAAATCTAGAAGACGAGAGGGATAATATTTACCGAGAAACTGTAATTATTGAAAATAAAGTTATCTCAACAGATATTTGTTACGGAGTAGCATATGGGCTTCAAATATTGTATAAATATATGTCGTTGCCTGCGTTTAAAAAAAATACTTATACACATTTTCCCTATTAAGATTATGTGATTAATCTGATTCAGCGTAGCTTTTCTTATGGTCTTGTCGGTGACACCAAACATTACTTTTAAGACATCGATCTTCATATGAACGTCAAGATTAGTTAGAATATAATTCTCAATCTTTCTCAAAATTCCAAGAAATGTTCACAAATGTATATCTTTCCGAAGCTATAGAAAATTCGATACTAACAATTTCTTGTCTGATTTGTGTAACGCAAATTTTTCTGAGGTGTATCAGCACAATGACCCTAATGGAGCACTGGCTGCTTGGTATGACATATTCATCTCTGTCTTTAACAAACACGTGCCATCGGTAACTAAAACGTGTCAAACCAAGGGGTAAAGCCACCGTGGTATAATGAAAAAATCGATAAGGCCATTAATTTACGAGAGTTTCTATTGCAAACAAATGGTAAAGATGATAATTTTAAAAAGCAAAGAAATAAGGTAACCGATATGAAAAGAGCCGCCAAAAAGAAATATTTCAGTGACCTTATTTCCCGTAAAGAAGATTCAAAATCGATCTGGAAAGCTATTAATGAGCTCTCCGGTAAAACCTTGTCATCTAGTGCTCCTTCTGAGAGAACATTGTCTGCTGAACTCTTAAATGATCACTTCACAACTGCAGCAGAAAAGACGATCAAAGCTGACTGTTCAAAAGACAATGACCTACTTGAGCTAAAAACGTACTGTGTTTCAAAAAACATAAAATCTAATCTTCAAATCGAGTTTATTGGTGTACATGATGTTTATAAGGAATTGTGTTTATTAAATCAGTCCAGTTCTCGAAGTTTAGATGATATAGATGGTAAAATTTTGAAAATTGCTGCTCCGATCATATCAGAGCATCTTACATATATTTACAATCTTTCCATTGATAAAGGTTGCTATCCACAATCCTTCAAAGATGCTAAAGTTTTACCTTTTTAAAATCTGGTGATCCAATTGATCCTTCTAACTATAGACCTATCTCTATCCTATCTATTCTATCTAAACCCTTGAAAAACACATCAAATGTAACATCCACAAACATTCATGAAATATGATTTATTACATTCTAATCAAAGCGGATTTAGAGAAAAACATTCTTGTCACACCTTGCTCACTAATATAATTGAGCAATGGCATTTAAACATAAACAATGATTTCTTCACAGGAACAATTTTTGTCGACTTCACTAAAGCTTTTGACACTATAGATCACAATTTACTGTTAAGAAAATTAACATTGTATGGTTTATCCGCTGAAGCTCTTAAACTCATTTCCTCATTTCTTAACTGTAGGCGACAAGTAGTCTTCAAAAATTCCGTTACTTCCTCTCTTATGCCAGTCAATTATGGCGTTCCCCAAGGGTCAGTCCTGGGGCCTATCTTATTCTCTGTTTATATAAATGATCTTCCTTTACATATATCTTCTCCCTGTGAGCTTTTTGCTGATGACACTACTCTCCATAATAAAGACAAAGATGCTGACTCAGTATGTATCAAATTACAGAATGATCTCAATAAAAATTGCAAAGTGGACTAATCTGAATCATATGGCCCTCCATCCTCAAAAGTCTAAATTTATGATGACTACAACCAGACAAAAACGTCAAAATATGAAAGCTGATTTGTTTAAAATACGTATACAAGATAAAGTCTTAGAAGAAGTTAAATCACACAAATTATTAGGCCTTACAGTTGATAATAACCTTTCATGGTCTAATCACATTTCTGATTTGTGTAAAAGGTTATCTAAAAAATTATTCTTGTTGAACCGAATCAAGAATTTCCTTGATCAACATACTAGAAAATTATATTTCTATGGATATGTACAACCAGATATTAACTATGCCTCTACATGCTGGGATTTAGCCAGCAAAAATTGCTTAAAACCATTAGAAAGCATGTACAGACGCGCTATTAAGCTGATACTCTTGAAATCTTCCCTACAAGCTAGTGATTATAAAGATCTTAACATTCTACCATTCGATCAAAAATGCTGCTTTAATAAAGCTGTCTTTATGTATAAAATTATTAATAATCTTGCGCCACCTTATCTTCATGACAAATTCCCATTAATCAAAATTCGAGGCAAAAATATCCTGTATACCCCTCGACCACGAACTGATGTTTTCAAGTCATCCCTTATTTACTCTGGTAGTAAATTATGGAATGAAATACCTACACATTTAAAGCAGAAAATAGTTTAGCATCGTTTAAAAAAGCGTATTTCAAATACCTCATTGACCAGTTGTAAATTATGTTTCACTTAACTGTATATTCTCACAAGTTTGACGTTCCTTTTGACACAAGCAAGTTGTAGCAGCCTCATTTGGCCTCCGTGGTCGGCTGGGCTATAAGCCATATGACATGATTGACTTATGAAATGTTTATGTATGCCCATGTGATGTTTATGCATGTCCAGTTTTGTGTGTGTGTGTGTGTGTGTGTGTGTGTGTGTGTGTGCATGCGTGCGTGCGTGCGTGCGTGCGTGCGCGCACGCGCGCGCGCGTGTGTGTGTGTGTGTGTGTGTGTGTGTGTGTGTGTGTGTGTGTGTGTGTGGGTTGTGTGTGTGTGTGTGTGTGTGTGTGTGTGTGTGTGTGTGTGTGCAATACGTTATAATGAGATTGCTTACTATTTTCTAAAAAAAAGAAAGAAAAAAAAATGTTTTCTTATTGCTGTGTTTAATTTTGTCAAATCAACGTAATTGTTCCTTTTGGTTATTGTCATGTTGAGGGCATAGTGTAAAAAAGCTTCCAGCTTATCTATTCACCCTCATTAAAGATTTCGAGTTTCGAGTTTCCAAAAATAACAAGACGGAAGGACATTCGTAGAAAAAATGTTCTATCACGTCGACTATATCTTTACAGTATGAACATTTGTTATCTTCTCTAAACTTTCTTTATAGTTCAATTTGAGTCCAGATATTTGCTTATATTCATAAAAGTTTCTAGATAACTTTTCAAATGATTTCTTATCTCCTTCTAATGTAAAGGTAGTGTCGTCTGCAAACTGATTTATCTTAAATTCTGTATTTTCTATCTTTTGAAATCATGGTCTTGCCTCATTTTGGTCGCTAGTACTTCAACACACAAGATAAATAGATATGGAGATATAGGGTCCCCTTGACGGCAACCTCTTCCAAATGAAAAACTTGAAGACACTTTCCCGTTCACTATTACGTAAGACGTTATCTTATCGTAAAAACATGACATCCTTCGTTGTATTCCTTTTCCGAATCCCAATGCACCCAGAATTATTACTCAGATATGACAGTTAACTGAATCGAAAGTTTTCTCGAAATCGACAGAAATTAATGACCATCGTAAGCTTCTTCTTCTTCTTCTTCTTCTTCTTCTTCTTCTTCTTCTTCTTCTTCTTCTTCTTCTTCTTCTTCTTCTTCCTCGTTCGCCATCCCGTTAGATGAGCAGCCCGGTGTCCTCGATGAAGGCTGCAGTCCGTCGCAGTTCCTCCAGGGTGCCTTACAGCTTGGCTTCCACTGCTGTCGGTGTTGGCCAGTACTTTCTCCTGGATGCTGCATACGTCATACAGACTAGAAGGATGTGGTCAGTTGTCATTGGTCCCTCACCACAAGGGCACTCTCCACTCTGTCCAATGCCAAATTTTGTGTGCATGGGGTGGAGCAGACGATTGTGTGCAGTCCTCAGGCGGAAGATCTTAACCTGTTCCCGTCGTCCCAGCAAATGGTATGTGTCTTCTGGGTTGTATTTGGGATGCAGGAGGTGCCATGTTATTCCTTTGCTGTGCCTTGATGATTGTCCTAATTTCATCTATGACACCAAGTTGTTGGCTTTGCTCCTTCTGTTTACCGTCTTTTGCCAGAATGTCCGCTTTTTCATTGCCTCTGATGCCACAGGGGTGCTGGTACCCATTGTATCACCACTTTCTCCACTCTGGCACTCAGGGCAACAAGGGCTGAAGTGAGATGGTTCTGTTCTTTGCGGCGGGAGTTCTTGAGGGCTTGGAGCAGGGAGAGAGCGTCAGAGACGACCACCACCTGCCCTGCTGTTCTTTTGGAGTTCTGCAAGACTGTTGTGGCTGCCTCACAGGGGGCTTCTCGCTCACTCGGAAGTTGGTGGAGTATTTTCCTTTTGGGAATTGCAATTTCTTCATCTCCGTCTTTGTATCGGAGGAAGATTCCAGCTCCACCATCCCTCGTTGCCTCTGGGGCCCGGGAGTCATCTGTGAAGGCATGGGTCCAGTCTTCCTGGGGATACTGGTTGCAGATGTACGCTTTGCCAGACCCCTTCCTTTGGGTGTCTGACTGTTTCCTTTCTTTTCCACTCCGGAATGCTGGTGACGACTGTTGGGAACACATGCCTTTTCCCAAGATGGGGGGTGACATTTGCCGGGATAGGCTTGGCTTCATGTTCCATCAAGCTGGAGTTTTTTCTTTCAAGGTCTTGACTATGGATGAAGCTGCCTTTTTTCAGCCGGCTCTTGGTGTGTCTGCTCATTCTGTTATTCATTGGATGGTTTTTTCAAGGCTTTTGAATTTTGGGCTGCCTGGATGAGGATCTTTGTGTCCCTTCTGTCCTCCAATGACTGTGCCCAGTGGTCTCTTCCATCTTCAGGATTGGGTGGATCTTATGGCGCCAATTATGACACGCTGGAGCTTGGTTCTGTATCTTATTGAGATGGTCGAGGTTAGACTTTGCAGCTGATGCCCATGCTGACGTCCCGTACTCAACTCCCAGGTCAGACTCTCCCTGTATAGAGACTCTTCAGGATCGTTCGTCACCCCCCAGTCCGCCCCCGCAAGTTTCCTCATGATCGCCAGTCTCAACTTGGCCTTGCTACAGCATCTGGTGATCTACTGTTTCCAATGAGCCTGCGGTCAAAGGTCACTCTCAGGTAGGTGGGTGTGGGTTCCTCTGCAAGCCTTTGGTTGTTCAGTGTCAGTTCGCTTCTTGCTTCTTGCGGGCTAGGCTGAAGACTGTGTAGGTGTTTTGCTTGAGTTGACAGAGACAAGCCATTCCTTGGTCCAGTCGCTGATCTTGTTGAGCGCAGTCTGGGGCGTACCTTGCTGTGGTGGTGTACTTTTCAGAGCACCAAAGCACCAGATCATCTGCGTAGATCGCTCCTCTGACCCTTTTGGCATTTCTCTGACGATGTCATCTAGAAGATGAGGAACAGCGTTGGGAAGGACTCCCCTTGGGTACTCCCTGTCTCAGCACCTTCTTCTTGCTTTCTGGCCCCTGAATCTTGACTCGGGCTTGGCGGTTGTGTAGGTACTGGCTGATCCAGGTGTACATCCTCCCAGACACACCACATCGTCTTTAGTTTGAGCCTAAGTCCGTCCTTCTAGACTTTGTCGAACCCCTTCTCCATGCCCAATCCAGACAGCAAGCGTGTTTTCTTTTCTTGGAAAGCGTCCTCAATGCTTTTGCGTGATGAATGTGATCTGGTCTTCTGTTGATCTGTGTTGGCGGAAGCCTGCCTGTTCAGGCTCAGCAGCTGATGCTCCTCAAGGTGCCAGACAAGCCTTGTGTTGCAAGTCTCTCCATCAGCTTTCCTAAGCAGCTTGAAAGGCTGATGGGTCTGTAGCTGTCACCCTTCGACTTGTCCTTTTTCCATTTTTGGGAATGGGGATCATGTCTGCTTCCCTCCAACATGTGGTACTGATCCTGTCTTCCAGCTGGAGTTAAAGATTTTTTAGAAGGACTGCCTTGCTTTTCCCATCCCAAGATGCAGAATCATTTCATTTGTGATTCCGTCTGGTCCAGGTGACTTCTTCAGATTGAGGCTCTGCAACGCTTCCCTCCAGCTCTTTCTCTGTGAAAGCTGTGATATGACTTCCTCTTGGGGCTCTTCCTCATGAAGTTCACCTTGGGCCTGTGCACTGCAGCTCTATGTTCAGGAGGGACTTCCGATTGCTGTTTTTTCATAGATGTCTATGAAGTGGTCTGCTGCTTTCGTTCCAGAGAGATAATTTCCATTTCTTGTATTGTTATAGTGGTGTGACTTGTTGTTTCAATACAGAGGGTTCTTGCCAGTTTCCACAGCTTGCTGCCATCCTGTCGAGATTTAGGCTTTCAGTTTTCTCTTTGCCAGCTTTTTTTCTTGCAGCTTGTGCGCAGGACAGCTTGTATCTGGCAGTTACTTCCCTTCAGCGCTATGTTATTCTCCAGTGATGGCTGCTTTCTGCTCTGTCCCTGGCTTCCGTAACGACATCTTCCAAGATTCTGGAGTTTCCTCTGTCCAGTAGGGCTTGTAGTCTTTACGTGCTCCTCTTGGGATGGATTCTGTAGCAGCTTTCAAGAGGCCCTTGTGAAGTCTCGAACTTCTTGTTTGATTCCTTCGCCGTGTGATTGGCTTTGTGCATGATCTGTGAGGGTTCGATGAGGTCCAGTCCGCCTGTCTATTATTCCAGCGGGGATAACACTTTGCTTGTGGAGCTTGTAAGTTGAAGTTGATAGAGAGTTTGACGGCTTGTGGTCATTCTCCCAAGCTGGTTGAGGACTGTTCATTGTGGTCCTGACGAACATGGTCGTTGGTGGCGAACGCTAGATCTGGTGTTGATGTGGTCATCCAGCATCTGAGTAGAAGGTGGTTCACCCATCTTCTTGTTGATGAGATGAAGATGTGTGTCAATCTCCAATCCTCACTTCTTCGCCTCTCTTTTTCCGTCTCCTCATAGCCCCATCTCTTGAGTGACTGTTAAATCACCACCACCACGCAGTTGTTGTCTGGGATGTTCATGTATTTTGAGGGAAAGATCCTTCTTGAGGGCATAGGCATTGTAGATCCGATGTTGCGTTCCTTAAGACTATATCAACCCCTTGGATCTCGGCCTGTTGATTGGTGTTGATCTTGAGTTCTTTGTGCGGCAATGGAATTCTGCACCAAGATAAGCACCCTTTCTTGTTTCTTCCTCACGATCCAACCTGATGGTCTCGTAACCCCTCTTGAAACGATGTTTACGTTAAATGTGTCTCCTTGGACACATGCGATATCGATATTTCTTGGGATGCATCCTTTGCCAAGCCAAGTTTCTTTTTATGCAGCCCTTCTGCATTCCACTGGAGAATGTTGAGCTTCTGGGTGGTACTGTTTGCTCTGGCATCAGCAGGAAGATGAGGTCTCCTTCTTCGTCGCATTGGCATGCAGAATTTCTTGACCACCGACCGCTTGGGGTGGGCCCGCTTTGCAGCATAGGCCGGCTCCCGACCTCCCCGGCGGGTCTCCGAAGGTCGAGCGCCACATCGAAATCGGGTGGAAGCATCATCATGGAAGCGTGGATGCGTGGAAATCGGGTTTAAGTTGTGCCAGTGGCCGATACCTTCGTCTTCAGCTGGAGTTTTCTTTTGGGCGTGCCACCCTTAGCTCATGGCCCGACGTCCTGCCCTGTGAGACAGGGGGGATTGTTTCTCTGAGGTTTCCCAACTTTGGGCTAGAGGTTTACCGCCCTTTCTCCGATGATGACCCGTCAAGAACACATGGGGTATTTCAGTGGGACAACATGTCCACCTGTTGACCCACCCCTTTCCGGGTAGGAACATCGCAGTTGGTCGGGATTTGCTTATTCGCAGCTAACTCCCCATATCTGAGGGCCGTTCCCCTATCCCACCTGGGGACCGCCGGTTGGGGATGGTCGCCCCACTACTGAATTGGAGGCAGCCTGGTCCCGGACCCTCGTAAGCGATTCACTTCTAAATGTATAGTCGTATATTGTTCCGTATCTATCTCCTATGTATCTTCCGCAACGAATCCCGTCTGGCCTCGTCTATGAGTTTTGGCAACAGTTTTTATTCCCTTTTCATGCGGCCTGAAGCAAATTGTCCGTTCCATTTAGAGGTGAGATAGGTCTCCAGTTCTTCAAGTATTCTCGCCGATTCTCTCCTTTCTATTATTCCTTCTTTTTGTGTTACAGACATTCCTCCATCACTGTATATAATCATTTAGAGAACGGACAATAAAATCTTCTAACTGTCTCCAGAAAAAAATAAAGAAGTTTACTCTCACAAACGTCTATTCCAGGACTTTTATTATTTTCCGTCTTTTTATGACTTTGGTATGTTTCTTCAAAAGTGATCAATCCTTCTAATTTTTTCGGCTTCTAACTGACTTAGTTTTGGCAGGTTATCTACATATTTTCCAATTTCAATATCAAATAACTACTTTTCTTCGTATAAAGTTTTCATAATAGTTCTTTGTCTGTTTTAACATCATCCAGGGTTGTTCCTTGATCCATGACAAGTTTAAGCATTCTTTTCCATACGAAGTTCGATTTCTCAAGCGAACAGAAATATTGCTTATTTTTTTCCTTGTAAATGCCAAATTTGGCTCTGGATCGTATTATCATTCCGTCAGTTTTCCATTTTTGAGCTCACCCGGCTGTTTATTTTTGTTTTTCAAGATCTCCAAATCTGTTTCTAATGAGCAGTTTTCCCTTTCTAAGTCTTGTATTTCTTTTGCAATTTCTTTTTACTTTTTATTTCTTTTTCTGTTTTTGCGAATGCTGAACGCAATTGTTTCTGATCAAATTTCCATGATTAGAGTCTTTAAAATAATTGGTCTGAAATTGAGAACTGAATTTGATCATAAAAGGATTTTACTGACAGTTTTTATTGTAAGGCAGTAATGCATATTGTTCCTAGATTCTTTCAATTGTTTCATTCACCAGATTTAAACTACTTGTCTCTTAAAGAGAAGAATTAAATTTCCAGAACCCTTAAGGCCTCTATTCTTTTTAAAAAACAATATTTATGTTATCAAAGAGTGATCTGTTCTGTATCGGGAAAAAAATATCAGCATCTTCTATGTAAGTGATTAACGTGTCGGACAGTAAAAAAGAAATCTAGCCTGCTTTGTTGAAACAGTTTTGGTTTTCTCCAGTATATCGCCCCCTGTTTTGGTTCATCTCTCTCCATATGTCAACTAGCTCTAATCTTGACATAATTTCCGTAACTTCTTCTTGTGCGCGAGCGTTATTGATATGTTTATAATTGTGATGATCCTTACTAGGTAAAGGACCAAATTCCAGTCCCTGCCATTATTATGTTGGGGACACTTAAATCTTCTATTTTTCATTTTATATTTTCAAAGAAGGAAGGTACATCATTATCTGGTCCATAGACATTCGCTAATACTAAATCTTTTCCCATTGTATTAGTAGTTACTATAATATAATTATCATGTGCATCTTTGATAGTTTTCTTTATTTTGAATTCACAGTTATTATTGAACAGTACTGCAACGCCTCTAGATCTAGAGTTGTTGGAAGCAAATACACATTTGTAACCCCATTCAGTTCTTATCTGGCGCTCTAATTTACTTGTAAAATGCGTATCTTGTGAAAAAAATGGAGTTCCGTTTTTGTCTTTAAAAAATGGTATACATCCTTTCTTTTTGAGTATCTTCTAAGACCTTGTTAATTCAAAGATGACATTGTTATTTAATTCATTGGGCTTTGACTGTCCTTACTTTTCTACGTTTTCATCTCTTCAATCATCAGGGTGTGCCTTTTGTTTTCAGTCCTGCCACATACATCTAACCAATAAACAATTAGGAACAAAAAGGTAGAGCATGTACAAATAAAATTTAATTGTGCCACTACAATACACAACTAGGGGAAAAAAGCAAGAGCATCTACAAATACAAGTCAGCTATGCCACTTACATCTAACCAACGAACGTGAAAAAATATATTTTCAAAACCAATGCATATTGCAGTAAATCTACGACACTATGAAAAAATCATTTTCATTCCCATTTGAGTCAAACACTGCCTGACCAACGTGAAACAAATCATTTTCATTCCAATTTGAGTCAAACACTGCCTGACCAACGTGAAACAAATCATTTTCATTCCAATTTGAGTCCAACACTGCCTGACCAACGTGAAACAAATCATTTTCATTCCAATTTGAGTCCAACACTGCCTGACCAACGTGAAACAAATCATTTCATTCCAATTTGAGTCCAACACTGCCTGACCAACGTAAAACAAATCATTTTCATTCCAATTTCAGTCCAACACTGCCTGACCAACGTGAAACAAATCATTTTCATTCCAATTTGAGTCCAACACTGCCTGACCAACGTGAAACAAATCATTTTCATTCCAATTTTGAGTCCAACACTGCCTGATCAACGTGAAACAAATCACAAATCATTTTCATTCCAATTTAAGTCCAACACTGCCTGACCAACGTGAAACAATCATTTTCATTCCAATTTGAGTCCAACACTGCCTGACCAACGTGAAACAAATCATTTTCATTCCAATTTGAGTCCAACACTGCCTGACCAACGTGAAACAAATCATTTTCATTCCAATTTGAGTCCAACACTGGGCCCGACCAACGTGAAAACAAATCATTTTCATTCCAATTTGAGTCCAACACTGCCTGACCAACGTGAAACAAATCAAATTCATTCCAATTTGAGTCCAACACTGCCTGCCCAACGTGAAACAAATCATTTTCATTCCAATTTGAGTCCAACACTGCCTGACCAACGTGAAACAAATCATTTTCATTCCAATTTGAGTCCAACACTGCCTGACCAACGTGAAACAAATCATTTTCATTCCAATTTGAGTCCACACTGCCTGACAACGAGTCAAACACTGCCTGACCAACGAGTCAAACACTGCCTGACCAACTGTCAAACAGCCTGACCAACGATCAAACACTGCTGACAACGAGTCCAACACTGCCTGACCAACGAGTCAAACACTGCCTGACCAATGAGTCAAACACTGCCTGACCAATGAGTCAAACACTGCCTGACCAATGAGTCAAACACTGCCTGACCAACGAGTCAAACACTGCCTGACCAATGAGTCAAACACTGCCTGACCAATGAGTCAAACACTGCCTGACCAATGAGTCAACACACTGCCTGACCAATGAGTCAAACACTGCCTGACCAATGAGTCAAACACTCCTGACCAATGAGTCAAACACTGCCTGACCAACACAAACTGCATGAGGCGCATAGTAAAAAAACAAGAAGAAGAGAAAAGCCGTGATAGCATGTAAAGGCAAAAGAGAGAAAAGCGTGATAGCATGTAAAGGCAAAAGAAGAAGAAAAGCGTGATAGCATGTAAAGGCAAAAGAAGGAGAAAAGCGTGATAGCATGTAAAGGCAAAGAAGGAAAAAAGCGTGATAGCATGTAAAGGCAAAAGAAGGAGAAAAGCGTGATAGCATGTAAAGGCAAAAGAAGGAGAAAAGCGTGATAGCATGTAAAGGCAAAAGAAGGAGAAAAGCGTGATAGCATGTAAAGGCAAAAGAAGGAGAAAAGCGTGATAGCATGTAAAGGCAAAAGAAGGAGAAAAGCGTGATAGCATGTAAAGGCAAAAGAAGGAAAAAGCGTGATAGCATGTAAGGCAAAAGAAGGAGAAAAGCGTGATAGCATGTAAAGGCAAAAGAAGGAGAAAAGCGTGATAGCATGTAAAGGCAAAAGAAGGAGAAAAGCGTGATAGCATGTAAAGGCAAAAGAAGGAAAAAAGCGTGATAGCATGTAAAGGCAAAAGAAGGAGAAAAGCGTGATAGCATGTAAAGGCAAAAGAAGGAGAAAAGCGTGATAGCATGTAAAGGCAAAAGAAGGAGAAAAGCGTGATAGCATGTAAAGGCAAAAGAAGGAGAAAAGCGTGATAGCATGTAAAGGCAAAAGAATATGAAGAAGAGAAGAAAAGCGTGATAGCATGTAAAGGCAAAAGAAGATATAGAAGCAGTGAACAAGAAGAAGGAGAAAAGCGTGATAGCATGTAAAGGCAATAGAATAGCATAGAAAAGGCAAAAAAGGAGAAAAGCGTGATAGCATGTAAAGGCAATAGATATAGAGAAGCAAGATGAACAAGAAGGAGAAAAGCGTGATAGCATGTAAAGGCAAAAGAAGGAGAAAACCGTGATAGCATGTAAAGGCAAAAGAAAGAGAAAAGCGTGATAGCATGTAAAGGCAAAAGAATATTATAGAAGAACAAGAGAAGGAGAAAAAGCGTGATAACATGTAAAGGCAAAAGAATATTATAGAAGAAGAACAAGAAGAAGGAGAAAAGCGTGATAGCATGTAAAGGCAATAGAATATCATAGAAGAAGAACAAGAAGAAGGAGAAAAGCGTGATAGCATGTAAAGGCAATAGATTATTACAGAAGAAGATGAACAAGAAGGAGAAAAGCGTGATGGCATGTAAAGGCAATAGAATATTATAAAGAAGAAACAAACCTGGCTTACAAAAACAAAACGAAAAAAAAAAAGAGGAAGGTTCGTTTTCTTGTCTTGGGGGCAACACATTGACACACAATTCCGATGACGACGTCTGCATAAAAGTAATGTCAGCGCATGCGCTCGCGAGTGCCTACATCTGTACGACTCTGTGTGTGTGTGTGTGTGTGTGTGGTGTGTGTGTGTGTGTGTGTGTGGTGTGTGTGTGTGTGTGTGCGTGCGTGCGTGCGTGCGTGCGTGCGTGTGGTGTGTGTGTGTGTGTGTGTGTGTGTGTTGTGTGTGTGTGTGTGTGTGTGTGTGTGTGTGTGTGTGTGTGTGTGTGATAACGTTTTGTTTCTAATGTGTCAAACACTTTCATTCTGATCTTGGGTGTCTGTTATTATCACATCACATCGTGGTCATAATTGAGGTGAAGTGCACACACGCACGCACGCACGATGTGATGTGATAATAACAGACACCCAGGATCAGAATGAAAGTGTTTGACACATTAGAAACAAAACGTTGTCACACACACACACACACACACACACACACACACACACACACCACACACACACACACACACACACACACACACACACACACACACGCACGCACGCACGCACGCACCACACACACACACACACAACACAACACACACACACACACACACACACACACACACACACACAAATAGATAGATAGATAGATAGATAGAATAGATGGATAGATTAGATAGATAGATAATAGATACATAGATAGATAATAGATAGGTAGATAGATATGTGGGAAGCTTGAGGGTTTACTGTTACTGTAATGTATGGACCTTGAGGTTTAACTGTATGGTAATGTGTAAACCAAACGGTTTGACTGTTACTGTAACGTGTGGACCATAACGTTTTACTGTTAGTGTAACGTGTGGACCATAAAGTTTACTGTTACTATTATGTGTAAACTATAAGGTTTTACTGTTACTGTAACATGTGGACCATAAAGTTTTACTGTTACTATCATGTATAAACTTTAAGGTTTTACTGTACTGTAATGTGTGGACCATAAGGTTTTACTGTTACTGTAACGTGTGGACCATAAAGTTTACTGCTACTGTAACGTGTGAACCTAAGGTTTTACTGTTACTGTAATGTGTGGCGTTCAGAGGATTACAATGGTTGTGATGTGGGGACTTTGAGGTTTTACCATGACTGTGATGTGGGGACTTTGAGGTTTTACCATGACTGCAATGTGGGGACTTTGAGGTTTTGCCACGACTGCGATGTGGGGACTTGAAGGTTTTACCATGACTGCAATGTGGGGACTTTGTGGCTTTACCATGACTGCAATGTGGCGACTTTGAGGTTTTACCATGACTGCAATGTGGGGACTTTGAGTTTACTATGACTGCAATGTGGGGACTTTCAGGTTTTACCATGACTGCAATGTGGGGACTTTGTGGCTTTACCATGACTGCAATGTGGGGACTTTGAGGTTTTACCATGACTGTGATGTGGGGACTTTGAGGTTTTACCATGACTGTGATGTAGCGACTTTGAGGTTTTACCATGACTGTGATGTGGGGACTTTAATGCTTTACCATGACTGCAATGTGGGGACCTAGAGGTTTAGCATAACTGTAATGTGGGGACTTGAGTTTTACCATGACTGTGATGTGGGACTTTGAGGTTTTACCATGACTGTGATGTGGGGACTTTGAGGTTTTACCATGACTGCGATGTGGGGACTTTGAGGTTTTACCATGACTGCAATGTGGGGACTTTGAGGTTTTACCATGACTGCAAGTGGGGACTTTGGGGTTTTACCATGACTGCAATGTGGGGACTTGAGGTTTTACCATGACTGTGATGTGGGACTTTGAGGTTTACCATGACTGTGATGTGGGGACTTTGAGGTTTACCATGACTGTGATGTGGGACTATGTGGTTTTGCCATGACTGTATCAGGTACGTAGAGACTTGCTGTTACTGTGATGTGTGGATCTTAAGGCTTTTCGTTACTGTAATGTGTGGATCTTAAGGCTTTACTGTTACTGTAATGTGTGGATCTTAAGGCTTTACTGTTATGTGATGTGTGGATCTTAAGGCTTTACCGTTACTGTATGTGTGGATCTTAAGGCTTTACCGTTACTGTGATGTGTGGATCTTAAGTCTTTACCGTTACTGTAATGTGTGGATCTTAAGGCTTTACCATTACTGTAATGTGTGGATCTTAAAGCTTTACTGTTACTGTAACGTGTGGATCTTAAGGCTTTACCGTTACTGTAATGTGTGGATCTTAAAGATTTACTGTTACTGAAATGTGTGGATCTTAAGACTTTACCATTACTGCAATGTGTGGATCTTAAGGCTTTACTGTTACTGTGATGTGTGGATCTCAAGGCTTTACCGTTACTGTGATGTTGGATCTAAGGCTTTACTGTTACTGTGATGTGTGGACTAAGGCTTTACCGTTTCTGTGATGTGTGATCTTAAGCTTACCGTTACTGTAATGTGTGGATTCTTAAGGCTTTACTGTTACGTGATGTGTGGATCTTAAAGCTTTACTGTTACTGTGATGTGTGGATCTTAAGGCTTTGCCGTTACTGTGAGTGTGATCTTAAGCTTTCCGTTACTGTGATGTGTGGATCTAAGGCTTACTGTTACTGTATTGTGGATCTAAGGCTTTACGTTACTGTGAGTGTGGATCTTAAGGCTTTACTGTTACTGTGATGTAGGACTTAAGGCTTTACCGTTACTGTGAGGTGTGGATCTTAAGGCTTTGCCGTTACTGTGATGTGTGGATCTTAAGGCTTTACTGTTACTGTGATGGTGGATCTTAAGGCTTTAACCGTTACTGTGAGGTGTGGATCTTAAGGCTTTGCCGTTCTGTAATGTGTGGATCTTAAGCTTTACCGTTACTGTGAGGTGTGGATCTTAAGGCTTTACCGTTACTGTGATGTGTGATCTTAAGGCTTACTGTTACTGTGATGTGTGGATCTTAAGGCTTTACTGTTACGTGATGTGTGGATCTTAAGGCTTTACTGTTACTGTGAGTGTGGATTTTAAGGCTTTACCGTTACTGTGATGTGGGATCTTAAGGCTTATTGTACTGTGATGTGGGATCTTAAGGCTTTACTGTACTGTGATGTGTGGATCTTAAGGCTTACCGTTACTGTGATGTGGGACTTAAGGCTTTACTGTTACTGTGATTGTGGATCTAAGGATTACTGTTACCGTGAGTGTGGATCTTAAGGCTTTACCATACTGTAATGGTGGATCTTAAGGCTTTATTGTTACTGTGATGTGTGGATCATAAGGCTTTACTGTTACTGTGATGTTGGATCTTAAGGCTTTGCCGTTACTGTGATGTGTGGATCTTAAGGCTTTACCGTTACTGTGATGTGTGGATCTTGTAATGTGTGGATCTTAAGGCTTTACTGTTACTGTGATGTGTGGATCTAAGGCTTTACTGTTACTGTGATGTGTGGATCTTAAGGCTTTACATTACTGTAATGTGTGGATCTTAAGGCTTTATGTTACTGTGATGTGTGGATCATAAGGCTTTACCGTTACTGTGATGTGTGGATCTTAAGGCTTTACCGTTACTGTAATGTGTGGATCTTAAGGCTTTACCGTTACTGTGATGTGTGGATCTTAAGGCTTTACTGTTAATGTAATGTGTGGATCTTAAGGCTTTACCGTTACTGTAATGTGTGGATCTTAAGGCTTTACTGTTACTGTGATGTGTGGATCTGAAGGCTTTACCGTTACTGTGATGTGGGGAATTTGAGACCTTACCGTTACTGTGATGTGTGGATCTTAAGGCTTTACTGTTACTGTGATGTGTGGATCTTAAGGCTTTGCCGTTGCTGTAATGTGTGGATCTTAAGGCTTTACCGTAACTGTGATGTGTGGATCTTAAGGCTTTACTGTTACTGTGATGTGTGGATCTTAAGGCTTTACCGTTGCTGTGATGTGTGGATCTTAAGGCTTTACTGTTACTGTGATGTGTGGATCTTAAGGCTTTACCGTTACTGTGATGTGTGGATCTTAAGGCTTTACCATTACTGTGAGTGTGGATCTTAAGGCTTTACCGTTACTGTGAGGTGTGGATCTTAAGGCTTTACCATTACTGTGATGTGGGACATCAACCTTACTGTTACTGTGATGTGTGGATCTTAAGGCTTTACCGTTACTGTGATGTGGGGTCATTGAGACCTTACTGTTACTGGAAGCTGTTAATTTAAGGCTGTGTTAGTTATTACGTAGGGGCCCTTAGGCTTAAAGGGGTCCTCACCCTTTAATAGCATGTTTGGTTTGTTCAAAAGTATGGTCGAGCGTATGCCCTTTTCATGTAATAAAGATTCCTAAACACATCAATTAAATCATACGTGGCTATCATGTCAAGAATTGTTTTCCTTGTTTTAGGTCTATTGGTAACGCTTGAATAATTACGCACATCAGTCTTGAGATCAAGGGCACAATTCCAGTCTCCAGCTTCAATAATGAAATCATTATCTTTATTTATTTCAGAACTCTATATCCATTACAATGAAGCAACCCCCAGGATCCCTGAATACCGTATACAATTATATATTCAAAATTGTTATTAAACAGAATACCAACACCATTTTTATTTGTTTCGGTACCTGCTAACCACAAGTTATAACCCCAATTAGCTCTTATATAGTTTTCATTTGGTGACAAAATTTATCCACAATCGCCTAAACTGGATGGAAGCACCTGGAAAAGCATGAACGCTTACTCTTTGCTTATTTCCTGATGAAATTCCGCAACCAGACACAGCAGCACACATTCGCCCCATCTCACTTATGCCGAACACAAAGAGCGCTTGGCTTTTTCGACATCATCAATCGGGAAACCCCCCTTTTACGAAATCGAGGCTCTCGTTCCTGTTTCAGCCTCTCGCTTTCCCAATCCGCAGGAAATGCTGCTCTCACTGCAAGATGAGAGCACAGGCGGCTGATTCGGGGCTGGTTTCACAATACGACGACATACCAAAACCGTGTATTGGTCAGAATGGATTTGTAAAATGGATGAGAACCCTTTAACATGGACTGCCACCCTTTACTCCATAGCACAGTAGCCCTCCTTGGATTGTCGTTGTCGCAATCAATATCATCACACACACACACACACACACACACACACACACACACACACACACACACACACACACACACACACACACACACACACACACACACACACTCACTCACTCACGGAGAGAGAGAGAGAGAGAGAGAGAGAGAGAGAAGAGAGAGAGAGAGAGAAAGAGAGAGAGAGAGAGAGAGAATAATGGAAAGATGTAAGTGTTTTTTTTGTGTGCGTGTGTGTGTGTATGCGCGCGCGTGTGTGTGCGCGCGCGCGTGCCTGTGTGTGTTGAGATATGCCCTTATGAACTGTACCAAGGAGGGGATGTTTCCACCTAAGACTCTTCGTTCGGTTTGTTCCTCTGTCAGCTGCAAGACACACAAACCACTGGACCAGTTTAGCTGAAACTGGTTGGATGACAACATCAGGTCCAAACCCGCTGCCATGTCAACGTGATTGGCGTCATGGACTGTTGGCTGGGAGGTCATGGGTGTGATGTCTGTTGGCTGGAGTCATGGGTGTATGTCTGTTGGCTGGAGTCATGGGTGGGAGGTCATGGTGTGATGACTGTTGGCTGGGAGGTCATGGTGGGAGGTCATGGGTATGTGCTGTTGGCTGGGAGGTCATGGTGTGATGTCTGTTGGCTGGAGGTCATGGGTGGAGTCTTGGATGTGATCTGGGTGGGAGGTCATGGTGTGATGTCTTTTGGGGCTGGGTCATGGTGGAGATCATGGTGTGATGTCTGTTGGCTGGGAGGTCATGGTGTGAGTGTCTGGGGTAATGTTGTTGGTCGGGGGGGTCATGGGTGTGATGTCTAGTTGGCTGGGAGGTCAGGGGTGGAGGTCATGGTGTGATGTCTTCGGCTGGGAGTCATGGTGTGATGTCTGTTGGCGGGAGGTCATGGTGTGATGTCTGTTGCGGCTGGGAGTCATGGGTGTGATGTTGTTGGCTGGAGGTCATGGTGTGATGTCCCAGGCTGGTGAGGTCATGGGTGTGATGTCTGTTGGCGGGAGGTCATGGGTGGGAGGTCATGGTGTGATGTCACAGGGCTGGGAGGTCATGGGTGTGATGTCACAGGGCTGGGAGGTCATGGGTGTCATGTCTGTTGGCGGGAGGTCATGGGTTGGCTGTGCAGGTCATGTGTGTCATGTCTGTTGGCTGGGAGGTCATGGTGTGATGTCTGTTGGCGGGGAGGTCAGGGGTGTGATGTCACAGGGCTGGAGGTCATGGGTGTGATGTCACAGGGCTGGGAGGTCATGGTGTCATGTCTGTTGGCGGGGTGGTTCATGGGTGGGAGGTCATGTGTGTCATGTCTGTTGGCTGGGAGGTCATGGGTGTGATGTCTGTTGGCTGGGAGGTTCTGTGGTGATAGTGTTCAGGGCTTGGGAGTCATGGGTGTGATGTCTTGTTGGCTGGGAGGTCATGGGTGGGAGTCATGGGTGTGATGTCACAGGGCTGGGGAGGTCATGGTGTGATGCCCTGTGGCGGGAGGTCATGGGTGTATGTCTGTTGGCGGGGAGGTCATGGGTGGGAGGTCATGGGTGTGATGTCTGTTGGCTGGAGGTCATGGGTGTGATGTCTGATTGCTGGGAGGTCATGGGTTGTAAATGCCCACAGGGTGGTTGGCATGGGTGTGATGTCACAGGCTGGGAGGTCATGGTGTGATGTCTGTTGGCTGGGAGGTCATTGGTGGGGATCATGGGTGTGATGTCCAGTTGGCTGGGAGGTCATGGGTGTGATGTCAGTGGCTGGAGGTCATGGTGGGAGGTCATGGTGTGATGTCTGTTGGCTGGAGGTCATGGGTGTGAGGTCTGTGGTGGAGGTCATGGGTGGGAGGTCATGTGTGATGTCTATGGGCTGGGAGTCATGGGGTGATGTCTATTGGCTGGGAGGTCAATCAGGGTGTGATGTCCTATTGGCTGGGAGGTCATGGTGTGATGTCTATTGGCTGGAGGTCATGGGTGTATGTCACAGGTCTGGGGAGGTCATGGGTGTGATGTCTATTGGCTGGGAGGTCATTGGGTAGGGAGGTCATGGGTGTGAAGGCTTGCTGGGAGGTCATGGGTGTGATGGTCTGTTGGCTGGGAGGTCATGGGTGTGATGTCTGTTGGCTGGGAGGTCATGGTGGGGATGTGATGTTTGGCTGGGAGTCATGGGTGTGATGTCCTCAGGTCTGGGAGGTCATGGGTGGATGTCTGTTGGCTGGGAGGTCATGGGTGGGAGTCTGGTGGGCTGGGAGGTCAGGGGTGTGGTGTCACGGCTGGGAGGTCATGGTGTGATGTCTGTTGGCTGGGAGGTCATGGTGTGATGTCTGTTGGCTGGGAGGTCATGGGTGGGATGTCATGGTGGGAGGTCATGGGTGTGATGTCTGTTGGCTGGGAGGTCATGGGTGTGATGTCTGTTGGGCTGGGAGGTCATGGGTGTGATGTCTGTTGGCTGGGAGGTCATGGCTGTGATGTCAGGTGTCTGTGGCTGGATGGTGATCAGGGGTGTGATGGTTCTAGTTGGCTGTGATGTCTGGGTGGAGGTCATGGGTGTCATGTCCTGTTGGCTGGAGGTCATGGTGGGGAGGTCAGTGGTGAATGTCTGTTGGCTGGGAGGTCATGGGTGTGATGTCTGTTGGCTGGGAGGTCATGGGTGAGAGGTCAGGGGTGTGACGACTGTTGGCTGGGAGGTCATGGTGGAGGTCATGGTGGGAGGTCATGGGTGATACTGTCTGGGTCATGTTTTGGCTGGGAGGTCATGGGTGTGATGTCTGTTGGCTGGGAGGTCATGGGTGGGGGTCATGGGTGTGATGTCTGTGGCTGGGGGTCATGGGTGTAGTCTGGGTGGGAGGTCATGGGTGGAGTCATTGGGGATGAGTTGGCTGGAGTCTTTGGCTGGGAGGTCATCGGTGGGAGGTCATGGGTGTCGATGTCTGTGGCTGGGAGGTCATGGGTGTGATGTCTGTTGGCGGGGAGGTCATGGGTGTGATGTCTGTTGGCGGGGAGGTGATGGTGTGATGTCTTTGGCTGGGAGGTCGTGGGTGCGGAGGTCATGGGTGTGATGTCTGTTGGCGGGGAGGTCATGGGTGTGATGTCTGTTGGCGGGGAGGTCATGGTGTGAGAGGGGTCTGTTTGCGGGGAGGTCATGGGTGTGATGTCTCAGGGCTGGGGGTCATGGGTGTGATGTCGGGTGAGCTGGTAGGTCAGGGGTGTGATGTCTGTTGGCGGGAGGTCATGGGTGTGGAGTCTGTTGGCTGGGAGTCATGGTGTGATGTCTCAGGGCTGGGAGGTCATGGGTGTGATGTCTCGGGCTGGGAGGTCATGGGTGTGATGTCAAGGGCTGGGAGGTCATTGAGGTTGGTGATGTCTGTTGGCTGGGAGGTCATGGGTTGGGAGTCATGGTGTGATGTCTGTTGGCGGGAGGTCATGGTGGGAGGTCATGGGGGGAGGTCATGGGTGGGAGGTCATGGTGTGATACTGTTGGCTGGGAGGTCATGGGTGTGATGTCTGTTGGCTGGGAGGTCATGGTGGGTGTGATGTCTGTTTGCTGGGAGTCATGGGTGTGATGTCTGTTGGCTGGAGTCCATGGGTGGGAGGTCATGGGTGTGATGTCTGTTGGCGGTGAGGTCATGGTGTGATGTCTGTTGGCTGGGAGGTCATGGGTGGGAAGTCAGGGGTGTGATGTCTGTTGGCGGGGGGTCATGGGTGTGATGTCTGTTATGGCGGGTGAGGTCATAGCGGGGGTGATTCCCATCGGCGCTGTTTACATCTGTGTTTTTTTTTCTGCCCTGTCCGTCTCCTATCCAGAGGTTTTCAAGGACATTGATGTGATTGATCATAGGAATTGCCGAATGTTTGGGTCCTCCTCACCCCCATTCCACTCCCTTCATTGAATGTGTTGATGTATCCCGACTGGCTAATATTGTTTTTAGAACGACCAGCTTCTTTAGTTGATGACACGTATTCCGTATCAGTGCGTCCGTACATTTGTCACTTGTTTGGTTGGACGGTTTGATTGTAGGAGGAAAGGTTTTTTTCTGTCGCATCTTCTGTGCCACCTCAGTGGCATTCCACCCAGGCCGCTCATTCCCAAACCCCCTCTGACCGTCCTGCTGCAGACCCAGCACTGGCAATCCACTGAGAACAGTCAATGGCAAGTCGCCAAGAGGCAACCCACCAGAGGAGACACTGCACTGCTGCCGAGTCACTTCGATGGTATTCAGTGGCGCCTGTTCTGATCTAACATACGCAGGGCACTACGTACTAAGCCCCTACTGAAGGCAGTAAATTCTTATCGCTGAGCCGGCATGAGTGAGCTCTCCTTCCGGAGGGCAACACCACATCCATCCAAAGACAGCCCCAATGAATTTCCCGATGCCAGTAACCGTGACAGAATCGAGAGCAAGGCATTTTTCTCTTCTTTTTTTTGTATACACAGGTTGATACTCCTGCGGACACTCCTCCCTGTAAACACAAGCAAGGATTCATCCCATTAACCCCCTTTGTCATACAGTGTGTATGACTGTTTTTTGTTGTTGTTGTTGTTTTTGTCTCATCCCGCCATTAAGGCATCCATACTCCAAGAGCAAGGCATGACAGCCACAGAATTAGAGGCTTTTCTTTTTCATGCTGATCGATCAGAATGAGGATGATGAAGATGATGCTACGGATTTCTATTACGGTCTGAGACAGCACGACAAGGCTGTACTCTACGCCTACTTTCATAACGTATTCCGTCATCAACCCAGGCCCGAGAGCTACAGACACCAGCAGCGTTGGTGAGGAAATTTGAGACACTGTCACAGACGTATCCATTAAGTGGATGAAACTGGACTGTATGGTCCTAGTCTTCCTAACCGAGCACCATAGTGGATGAAACTGGACTGTATGGTCCCAGTCTTCCCAGCTGAGCACCATAGTGGATGAAACTGGACTGTATGGTCCTAGTCTTCCTAACCGAGCACCATAGTGGATGACACTGGACTGTATGGTCCCAGTCTTCCCAACTGAACACCATAGTGGATGAAACTGGACTGTATGGTCCCAGTCTTCCCAACCGAGCACCATGTTTTGTCGTTCATTGAACAGTGCTCTGTACTGACGTTCTAAGGAATAAATTGAACAACATTTGAGCCCTGTGCCAAGAGCACAATGTGTTGTCGTTCATTGAACAGTGCTCTGTACTGGCGTTCTAAGGAATAAATTGAACAACAGTTGAGCCCTGTGCTGAGAGCGCAATGCCTTGCTGTTTATTGAACAGTATTGTGAACGGTAGCACTTGTGATGTATTGCTGTTGTGAGCGCATCCCACTGCCTCGGGACTCTGTATGTTGCACCATTATTTTTTCCCTTTTTATTGTTGTTTTAATGAACTACTAAAGTGTCCCCTACGGCAGCATGGTGATTTGTTCTTTTGGAGAGTAAACTGAGCTACAACAGTTTTCTATGCTGACAGCTCAATGTTTGTTTGTTTGTGTGTGTTTTTCTTTTCTTGTTGAAGGTTTTGTTGAATGTCCCATGTGCTCTGTAGTGTCAGCATAAGGTTCGATTCTCGTTGAGACTTCACTGTACGTCATGTGCGCTCTGTACTGTTAGCACAATGTTTTGTTGTCACTGAGAGTTCATTGTAATTCCCCAGTGCTCTGTACTGTTAGCACAATGTTTTGTTGTCAGTGAGAGTTCATTGTAATTCCCCAGTGCTCTGTACTGTTAGCACAATGTTTTGTTGTCACTGAGAGTTCATTGTAATTCCCCAGTGCTCTGTACTGTTAGCACAATGTTTTGTTGTCAGTGAGAGTTCATAGTAATTCTCCAGTGCTCTGTACTGTTAGCACAATGTTTTGTTGTCAGTGACAGTTCATTGTAATTCCCCAGTGCTCTGTACTGTTAGCGCAATGTTTTGTTGTCAGTGAGAGTTCATTGTAATTCCCCAGTGCTCTGTACTGTTAGCGCAATGTTTTGTTGTCACTGAGAGTTCATTGTAATTCCCCAGTGCTCTGTACTGTTAGCGCAATATTTTGTTGTCAGTGAGAGTTCATTGTAATTCCCCAGTGCTCTGTACTGTTAGCGCAATGTTTTGTTGTCACTGAGAGTTCATTGTAATTCCCCAGTGCTCTGTACTGTTAGCGCAATGTTTTGTTGTCATGAAGTTCTTGAATCCTCAGTGCTCTGTACTGTTAGCGCAATGTTTGTTGTCAGTGAAGTTTATTGTAATTCCTCAGTGTCGTACTGTTACTCAATGTTGTGTCAAGAGTTCATCTCAGCTACGCCAATGTTTATTGTTGGTGAAAGTTTGC
>CM031627.1:48189196-48199196 GCA_018398815.1 Conus ventricosus
TTGCGCTAACAGTACAGAGCACTGAGGAATTACAATGAACTCTCATGACAACAAAACATTGCGCTAACAGTACAGAGCACTGGGGAATTACAATGAACTCTCATGACAACAAAACATTGCGCTAACAGTACAGAGCACTGGGGAATTACAATGAACTCTCAGTGACAACAAACAAAATTGCGCTAACAGTACAGAGCACTGGGGAATTACAATGAACTCTCACTGACAACAAAACATTGCGCTAACAGTACAGAGCACTGGGGAATTACAATGAACTGTCACTGACAACAAAACATTGTGCTAACAGTACAGAGCACTGGAGAATTACTATGAACTCTCACTGACAACAAAACATTGTGCTAACAGTACAGAGCACTGGGGAATTACAATGAACTCTCAGTGACAACAAAACATTGTGCTAACAGTACAGAGCACTGGGGAATTACAATGAACTCTCACTGACAACAAAACATTGTGCTAACAGTACAGAGCACTGGGGAATTACAATGAACTCTCAGTGACAACAAAACATTGTGCTAACAGTACAGAGCGCACATGACGTACAGTGAAGTCTCAACGAGAATCGAACCTTATGCTGACACTACAGAGCACATGGGACATTCAACAAAACCTTCAACAAGAAAAGAAAAACACACACAAACAAACAAACATTGAGCTGTCAGCATAGAAAACTGTTGTAGCTCAGTTTACTCTCCAAAAGAACAAATCACCATGCTGCCGTAGGGGACACTTTAGTAGTTCATTAAAACAACAATAAAAAGGGAAAAAAATAATGGTGCAACATACAGAGTCCCGAGGCAGTGGGATGCGCTCACAACAGCAATACATCACAAGTGCTACCGTTCACAATACTGTTCAATAAACAGCAAGGCATTGCGCTCTCAGCACAGGGCTCAACTGTTGTTCAATTTATTCCTTAGAACGCCAGTACAGAGCACTGTTCAATGAACGACAACACATTGTGCTCTTGGCACAGGGCTCAAATGTTGTTCAATTTATTCCTTAGAACGTCAGTACAGAGCACTGTTCAATGAACGACAAAACATGGTGCTCGGTTGGGAAGACTGGGACCATACAGTCCAGTTTCATCCACTATGGTGTTCAGTTGGGAAGACTGGGACCATACAGTCCAGTGTCATCCACTATGGTGCTCGGTTAGGAAGACTAGGACCATACAGTCCAGTTTCATCCACTATGGTGCTCAGCTGGGAAGACTGGGACCATACAGTCCAGTTTCATCCACTATGGTGCTCGGTTAGGAAGACTAGGACCATACAGTCCAGTTTCATCCACTTAATGGATACGTCTGTGACAGTGTCTCAAATTTCCTCACCAACGCTGCTGGTGTCTGTAGCTCTCGGGCCTGGGTTGATGACGGAATACGTTATGAAAGTAGGCGTAGAGTACAGCCTTGTCGTGCTGTCTCAGACCGTAATAGAAATCCGTAGCATCATCTTCATCATCCTCATTCTGATCGATCAGCATGAAAAGAAAAGCCTCTAATTCTGTGGCCTGTCATGCCTTGCTCTTGGAGTATGGATGCCTTAATGGCGGGATGAGACAAAAACAACAACAACAACAAAAAACAGTCATACACACTGTATGACAAAGGGGGTTAATGGGATGAATCCTTGCTTGTGTATACAGGGAGGAGTGTCCGCAGGAGTATCAACCTGTGTATACGAAAAAAAAAGAAGAAAAATGCCTTGCTCTCGATTCTGTCACGGTTACTGGCATCGGGAAATTCATTGGGGCTGTCTTTGGATGGATGTGGTGTTGCCCTCCGGAAGGAGAGCTCACTCATGCCGGCTCAGCGACTAAGAATTTACTGCCTTCAGTAGGGGGCTTAGTACGTAGTGCCCTGCGTATGTTAGATCAGAACAGGCGCCACTGAAACCCATCGAAGTGACTCGGCAGCAGTGCAGTGTCTCCTCTGGTGGGTTGCCTCTTGGCGACTTGCCATTGACTGTTCTCAGTGGATTGCCAGTGCTGGGTCTGCAGCAGGACGGTCAGAGGAGGTTGGAATGAGCGGCCTGGGTGGAATGCCACTGAGGTGGCACAGAAGATGCGAAGAAAAAATACCTTTCCTCCTACAATCAAACCGTCCAACCAAACAAGTGACAAATGTACGGACGCACTGATACGGAATACGTGTCATCAACTAAAGAAGCTTGGTCGTTCTAAAACAATATTAGCCAGTCGGGATACATCAACACATTCAATGAAGGGAGTGGAATGGGGGTGGGGAGGACCCAAACATTCGGCAATTCCTATGATCAATCACATCAATGTCCTTGAAAACCTCTGGATAGGAGACGGACAGGGCAGAAAAAAAATCACAGATGTAAACAGCGCCGATGGGAATCACACGCTATGACCTCCCCGCCAACAGACATCACACCCATGACCTCCCAGCCAACAGACATCACACCATGACTCCCACCCATGACCTCCCAGCCAACAGACATCACACCCATGACCTCCCAGCCAACAGACATCACACCCATGACCTCCCACCCATGACCTCCCAGCCAACAGACATCACACCCATGACCTCCCAGCAAACAGACATCACACCATGACTCCCCATGCCAGCAACAGACATCACATCCCATGACCTCCCAGCCAACAATTCTAACCCTACCCACCCATGACCTCCCACCCATGACCTCCCACCAATGACTCACACCCATGACCTCCCAGCCAACAGACATCACACCCATGACCTCCCACCCATGACCTCCCAGCCATGACTCACACCCATGACCTCCAGCCAGCACAACCTGACATCCACCACATGACTCACACCAGACCTGCAACAGTCACAACCCATGACCTCCCAGCCCTTGACATCACACCATGAACTCCCACCAGACTCCAGCCACAGACACACCCATGACCCCACATGACTCCCGCCAACAGACATCACACCCATGACCTCCCAGCCAACACACCATGACCTCCACCTGATCACCAATGACCTCCCAGCCCTGTAGACATCACACCCTATGACCTCCCGCCAACAGACATCACACCCATGACCTCCCCGCCAACAGACATCACACCCATGACCTCCCGCCAACAGACATCACACCCATGACCTCCCAGCCGGACATCACCACCATGACCTCCCGCCAACAGACATCACACCCATGACCTCCCCGCCAACAGACATCACACCCATGACCTCCCCGCCAACAGACATCAACCCATGACCTCCCACGCCAACTCCCAGCCAACAGACATCACACCATGACCTCCCGCCACGAGACATCCACCCATGACCTCCCCGCCAACAGACATCACACCCATGACCTCCCACCCTGGACTCCACCCATGACCTCCCACCCATGACCTCCAGCCAATAGACATGACACCCATGACCTCCAGCCCTGACAACCATGACCTCCCAGCCAACAGTCATCACACCCATGACCTCCAGCCAGACTCCACCCATGACCTCCCACCATACCTCCCACCCATGACCTCCCAGCCAACAGACCCGATCACACCCATGACCTCACTACACCATGACCTCCCAGCCAACAGACATCACACCCATGACCTCCCAGCCAACAGACATCACCATGACCTCCACCCATGAACCTCTCCCACCCATGACCTCCCAGCCAACAGACATGACACCCATGACCTCCCACCCATGACCTCCCAGCCAACAGACATCACACCCATGACCTCCCAGCCAACAGACATCACAGCCATGACCTCCCACCGACATCCAGCCAACAGACTCCACCAGACTCCACCCATGACCTCCCAGCCAACAGACATCACACCCATGACCTCCCAGCCAAAGACATCACACCCATGACCTCCCAGCCAACATGACTCCCACCCATGACCTCCCAGCCAACTAGACATCACACCCATGACCTCCCAGCCAACAGCATCATCACACCCATGACCTCCAGCCCATAGACATCACACCCATGACCTCCCAGCCAACTAACATCCCACCCATGACCTCCCAGCCACTGACATCCCACCCATGACCTCCCAGCCCTGTGACATCCCATGCACACCATGACCTCCAGCCAAATTGACATCCCACCCATGACCTCCCAGCCAACAGACATCACACCCATGACCTCCCAGCCAACGAGACATACACCCATGACCTCCCAGCCATGACACACCATACTCCCTGACATCCACACCCATGATACCCTCCCAGCCAATAGACATCACACCCATGACCTCCCAGCCTGTGACATCACACCCATGACCTCCCAGCCAATAGACATCACACCCATGACCTCCCAGCCAACAGACATCACACCCATGACCTCCACCACGACCATATCCCCGAACACATGCCCATGACCTCCCAGCCTGTGACATCACACCATGACCTCCCAGCCCTGGACATCACACCCATGACCTCCCACCCATGACCTCCCAGCCAACAGTACATACACCCATGACCTCCAGCCCTGGACATCACACCATGACCTCACCAGCCAACAGACATCACACCCATGATCCCCGCCTCCACACAGACATCACACCCATGACCTCCCCCATGACCTCCCAGCCAACAGACATCACACCCATGACCTCCCGCCAACAGACATCACACCCATGACCTCCCAGCCCTGTGACATCCACACCCATGACCTCCCAGCTCCTGTGACATCACACCCATGACCTCCCAGCCAACAGACATCACCACCATGACCTCCAGCCAAGACATCACACATGACCTCCCGCCAACACCACATGACTACCACCATGACCTCCCAGCCAACAGTACATCACACCCATGACCTCCCAGCCACAGGACATCACACCCATGACTCCCACCCTGACATCACACCATGACTAACCTACATCACCCATGACCTCCCAGCCACTAGACATCACACCCATGACTCCCAGCCAACAGAATCACACCCATGACCTCCCAGCCCATGACCTCCCAGCCAACAGACCATGACACACAGACTCCCACCCATGACCTCCAGCCAACAGACATGACACCCATGACCTCCCAGCCAACAGACATCACACCCATGACCTCACCCAGACCTCTCGCCAAAGACATCACACCCATGACCTCCCAGCCAACAGACATCACACCTGACCTCCACCTGACCTCCCAGCCAACAGTCATCACAACCACATGACCTCCCACCCATGACCTCCCAGCCAACAGACATGACCACCATGACCTCCCAGCCAACTAGACATCACACCCATGACCTCCCAGCCCTGTGACATCACACCCATGACCTCCCACCACATCCACCCTGACCTCCCAGCCAACAGACATCACACCCATGACCTCCCAGCCAACTGACATCACACCCATGACCTCCCAGCCAACATACACCATTCACCACCCATGACCTCCCAGCCAACAGACATCACACCCATGACCTCCCAGCCAACAGACATCACACCCATGACCTCCCAGCCAACAGACATCACACCCATGACCTCCCGCCAACAGACATCACACCCATGACCTCCCAGCCCTGAGACATCACACCATGACCTCCCACCATGACCTCCCCGCAACAGACACCACACCCATGACCTCCCGCCAACAGACATACACCATGACCTCCCAGCCCTGAGACATCACACCCATGACCTCCCACCATGACCCCCAGCCAACAGACATCACACCCACGACCTCCCAGCCAACAGACATCACACCCATGACCTCCCAGCCAACAGACATCACACCCATGACCTCCCACCCATGACTTCCCAGCCAACAGTCATCACACCCATGACTTCCCAGCCAACAGACATCACACCCATGACCTCCCAGCCAACAGACATCACACCCATGACCTCCCACCCATGACCTCCCACCCATGACCTCCCAGCCAACAGTCATCACACCCATGACCTCCCACCCATGACCTCCCAGCCAACAGACATCACACCCATGACCTCACAGCCAACAGTCATCACACCATGACCTCCAGCCAACAGTCCATGACGCCAATCACGTTGACATGGCAGCGGGTTTGGACCTGATGTTGTCATCCAAACAGTTTCAGCTAAACTGGGTCCAGTGGTTTGTGTGTCTTGCAGCTGACAGAGGAACAAACCGAACGAAGAGTCTTAGGTGGAAACATCCCCTCCTTGGTACAGTTCATAAAGGGCATATCTCAACACACACAGGCACGCGCGCGCGCACACACACGCGCGCGCATACACACACACACGCACACAAAAAAACACTTACATCTTTCCATTATTCTCTCTCTCTCTCTCTCTCTCTCTCTCTCTCTCTCTCTCTTCTCTCTCTCTCTCTCTCTCTCTCTCTCTCTCCGTGAGTGAGTGAGTGTGTGTGTGTGTGTGTGTGTGTGTGTGTGTGTGTGTGTGTGTGTGTGTGTGTGTGTGTGTGTGTGTGTGTGTGTGTGTGTGTGTGTGTGATGATATTGATTGCGACAACGACAATCCCAAGGAGGGCTACTGTGCTTGGAGTAAAGGGTGGCAGTCCATGTTAAAGGGGTTCTCATCCATTTTTACAAATCCATTCTGACCAAATACACGGTTTTGGTATGTCGTCGTATTGTGAAACCCAGCCCCGAATCAGCCGCCTGTGCTCTCATCTTGCAGTGAGAGCAGCATTTCCTGCGGATTGGGGAAAGCGAGAGGCTGAAACAGGAACGAGAGCCTCGATTTCGATAAAAGGGGGGTTTCCCGATTGATGATGTCGAAAAAGCCAAGCGCTCTTTGTGTTCGGCATAAGTGAGATGGGGCGAATGTGTGCTGCTGTGTCTGGTTGCGGAATTTCATCAGGAAATAAGCAAAGAGTAAGCGTTCATGCTTTTCCAGGTGCTTCCATCCAGTTTAGGCGATTGTGGATAAATTTTGTCACCAAATGAAAACTATATAAGAGCTAATTGGGGTTATAACTTGTGGTTAGCAGGTACCGAAACAAATAAAAATGGTGTTGGTATTCTGTTTAATAACAATTTTGATATAAATTGTATACGGTATTCAGGGATCCTGGGGGTTGCTTCATTGTAATGGATATAGAGTTCTGAAATAATAAAGATAATGATTTCATTATTGAAGCTGGAGACTGGAATTGTGCCCTTGATCTCAAGACTGATGTGCGTAATTATTCAAGCGTTACCAATAGACCTAAAACAAGGAAAACAATTCTTGACATGATAGCCACGTTGATTTAATTGATGTGTTTAGGAATCTTTATTACATGAAAAGGGCATACGCTCGACCATACTTTTGAACAAACCAAACATGCTATTAAAGGGTGAGGACCCTTTAAGCCTAAGGGCCCCTACGTAATAACTAACACAGCCTTAAATTAACAGCTTCCAGTAACAGTAAGGTCTCAATGACCCACATCACAGTAACGGTAAAGCCTTAAGATCCACACATCACAGTAACAGTAAGGTCTCGATGTCCCCACATCACAGTAATGGTAAAGCCTTAAGATCCACACCTCACAGTAACGGTAAAGCCTTAAGATCCACACCTCACAGTAATGGTAAAGCCTTAAGATCCACACATCACAGTAACGGTAAAGCCTTAAGATCCACACATCACAGTAACAGTAAAGCCTTAAGATCCACACATCACAGCAACGGTAAAGCCTTAAGATCCACACATCACAGTAACAGTAAGCTTAAGATCCACACATCACAGTTACGGTAAAGCCTTAAGATCCACACATTACAGCAACGGCATAAGCCTTAAGATCCACACATCACAGTAACGAGTAAAGCCTTAAGATCCACACATCACAGTAACGGTAAGGTCTCAAATTCACCACATCACAGTAACGTAAAGCCTCGATCCACACATCACAGTAACAGTAAAGCCTTAAGATCCACACATTCGTAACGGTAAAGCCTTAAGATCCACACATTACATTAACAGTTAAAGCCTTAAGATCCACACATCACAGTAACGGTAAAGCCTTAAGATCACACATTACAGTAACGTAAAGCTTAAGATCCCCCTTTTCACAGTACGGTAAAGCCTTATGATCCACACATCACAGTAAAATAAAGCCTTAAGATCCACATACAGTAATGGTAAAGCCTTAAGATCCCACATCACAGTAACAGTAACACTAGATCCAACACTCACAGTAAGTAAAGCCTTAAGATCCACACTTCAAGATCACACATCACAGTAACGGTTAAAGCCTTAAGATCCACACATCACAGTAACGGTAAAGCCTTAAGATCCACACATCACAGTAAGGTAAAGCCTTATGATCCACACATCACAGTAACAGTAAAGCCTTAAGATCCACACATTACAGTAAGGTAAAGCCTTAAGATCCACACATCACAGTAACGGTAAAGCTTAAGATCCACACATCACAGTAACAGTAAAGCCTTAAGTCCACACATCACAGTAACGGTAAGCCTTAGATCCACACATCACAGTAACAGGTAAAGCCTTAAGATCCACACATCACAGTAACAGTAAAGCCTTAAGATCCACACATCACAGTAACGGTAAAGCCTTAAGATCCACACATCTACAGTAACAGTAAAGCCTTAAGATCCACACATTCACAGTAACAGTAAAGCCTTAGATCCACACATCACAGTAACAGTAAAGCCTTAAGATCCACACATCACAGTAACGGTAAAGCCTTAAGATCCCACCTCACAGTAACGGTAAGCCTTAAGATCCACATTACAGTACGGCAAAGCCTTAGATCCACACCTCACAGTAACGGTAAAGCCTTAAGATCCACATCACTGTAACAGTAAAGCCTTAAGATCCACACATCACAGTAACGGCAAAGCCTTAGATCCACCCTCACAGTAACGGTAAAGCCTTAGATCCACACATCACAGTAACAGTAAAGCCTTAGATCCACACATCACAGTAACAGTAAAGCCTTAAGATCCACACATCACAGTAACAGTAAGCCTTAAGATCCACACATCACAGTAACGGAAAAGCCTTAAGATCCACACATCACAGTAACGGCAAAGCCTTAAGATCCACACATCACAGTAAACAGTAAAGCTTTAAGATCCACACATCACAGTAACAGTAAAGCCTTAAGATCCACACATTACAGTAACGGTAAAGCCTTAAGATCCACACATCACAGAAACGGTAAAGCCTTAAGATCCACACATCACAGTAACAGTAAAGCCTTAGATCCACACATCACAGTAACGGTTAAAGCCTTGAGATCCACACATCACAGTAACAGTAAGCTTAGATCCACACATTGCAGTAATGGTAAAGTCTTAAGATCCACACATTTCAGTAACTGTAATCTTTAAGATCCACACATTACAGTAACGGTATAAGCCTTAAGATCCACACGTTACAGTAACAGTAAAGCTTTAAGATCCACACATTACAGTAATGGTAAGCCTTAAGATCCACACATTACAGTAACGGTAAAGACTTAAGATCCACACATCACAGTAACGGTAAAGCCTTAAGATCCACACATCACTGTAACGGTAAAGCCTTAAGATCCACACATCACAGTAACAGTAAAGCCTTAAGATCCACACATTACAGTAACAGTAAAGCCTTAAGATCCACACATTACAGTAACGGAAAGCCTTAAGATCCACACATCACAGTAACAGCAAAGTCTCTACGTACCCTGATCCCCAGTCATGGCAAAACCACATAGTCCCCACATCACAGTCATGGTAAAACCTCAAAGTCCCCACATCACAGTCATGGTAAAACCTCAAAGTCCCCACATCACAGTCATGGTAAAACCTCAAAGTCCCCACATTGCAGTCATGGTAAACCACAAAGTCCCCATTGCAGTCATGGTAAAACCTCAAAGTCCCCACATTGCAGTCATGGTAAACCTCAAAGTCCCACATCGCAGTCATGGTAAAACCTCAAAGTCCCCACATCACAGTCATGGTAAAACCTCAAAGTCCCCAATCACAGTCATGGTAAAACCTCAAAGTCCCCACATTACAGTTATGCTAAACCTCTAGGTCCCCACATTGCAGTCATGGTA
>CM031627.1:48204196-48206696 GCA_018398815.1 Conus ventricosus
AACAATTGCGTTCAGCATTCGCAAAAACAGAAAAAGAAATAAAAAAGTAAAAGAAATTGCAAAAGAAATACAAGACTTAGAAAGGGAAAACTGCTCATTAGAAACAGATTTGGAGATCTTGAAAAACAAAAATGAACAGCCGGGTGAGCTCAAAAATGGAAAACTGACGGAATGATAATACGATCCAGAGCCAAATTGGCATTTTACAAGGAAAAAATAAGCAAATATTTCTGTTCGCTTGAGAAATCGAACTTCGTATGGAAAAGAATGCTTAAACTTGTCATGGATCAAGGAACAACCCTGGATGATGTTAAAACAGACAAAGAACTATTATGAAAACGTATACGAAGAAAAGTAGTTATTTGATATTGAAATTGGAAAAATATGTAGATAACCTGCCAAAACTAAGTCAGTTAGAAGCCGAACAATTAGAAGGATTGATCACTTTTGAAGAAACTACCAAAGTCATAAAAAGACGGAAAATAATAAAGTCCTGGAATAGACGTTGTGAGAGTAAACTTCTTTATTTTTTTTCTGGAGACAGTTAGAAGATTTTATTGTCGTTCTCTAAATGATATTATACAGTGATGGAGGAATGTCTGTAACACAAAAAGAAGGAATAATAGAAAGGAGAGAATCGGCGAGAATACTTGAAGAACTGGAGACCTATCTCACCTCTAAATGGAACGGACGAATTTGCTTCAGGCCGCATTGAAAAGGGAATAAAAACTGTTTGCCAAAACTCATAGACGAGGACCAGACGGGATTCGTTGCGGGAAGATACATAGGAGATAGTATACGGAACAATATACGACTTAATACATTTAGAAGTGAATCGCTTACGAGGGTCCGGGACCAGGCTGCCTCCAATTCAGTAGTGGGGCGACCATCCCCAACCCGGCGGGTCCCCAGGTGGCGGATAGGGGAACGGCCCTCAGATATGGGGGTTAGCTGCGAATAAGCAGTCCCGGACCAACTGGCGATGTTCCTACCAGGACGGGGTGGGTCAACAGGTGGCACTGTTGTCCTCACTGAAATACCCCATGTGTTCTATGACGGGCTCATCATGCGGTGAAGAGGCGCGGTATAACCTCTAGCCCCAAAGTTGGGAACCTCAGAGAAACAATCCCCCCTGTGCTCACAGGGCAGGACGTGCGGGCCATGAGCTAAGGGTGAGGCACCCCAAAAGAAAACTCCAGCTGAAGACGGAGGTATCGGGCCACTGGCACAACTTAAACCACGATACCACGCATCCACGCTTCCATGATGATGCTGTCCACAGAATTTCGATGTGGCGCTCGACCTTCGGAGACCCGCCGGGGAGGTCGGGAGCCGAGCCCTATGCCTCAAAGGGGCCCACCCCAAGCGGTCGGTGGTCAAAGAAATTCTGCATGCCAATGCGACGAAGAAGGAGACCTCATCTTCCTGCTGATGCCAAGCAAACAGTACCACCCAGAATGCTCAACATTCTCCAGTGGAATGCAGAAGGGCTGCATAAAAGAAACTTGGCTTGGCAGAAAGGATGCATCAAGAAAATATCGATATCGCATGTGTCCAAGAGACACATTTGACCGTAAACCATCGCTTTCAGTGAGGGGTTACGAGACCATCAGGTTGGATCGTGAGGAAAGAAACAAAGAAAGGGTGCTTATCTTGGTGCAGATTCCATTGCCGCACAAGAACTCAAGATCAACACCAATCAACAGGCAGAGATCCAAGGGGTTGATATAGTCCTTAAGGAACGCAACATCAGGATCTACAATGCCTATTGCCCTCAAGATCGTGATCTTTCCCTCACATACATGAACATCCCAGACAACAACTGCGTGGTGGTGGGTGATTTTAACAGTCACTCAGAGAGATGGGGCTATGAGGAGACGGACAAGAGAGGCGAAGAAGTTGAGGATTGGGAGATTGACACACATCTTCATTCATCAACCAAGAAGATGATGAACCCACCTTCTACTCTAGATGCTGGATGACCACATCAACACCAGATCTAGCGTTCGCCACCAACGACCTGTTCGTCAGGACCACAAGAACAGTCCTCAACCAGCTTGGAGGAAGTGACCACAAGCCCGTCAAACTCTCTATCAACTTCAACTTACAAGCTCCACAAGCAAAGTGTTTTCCCCGCTGGAATAATAGACAGGCGGACTGGACTCTCTTCGAAACCCTCACAGATACATGCACCAAAGCCAATCAACATCAGGCAGAAGGAATCAAACAAGATGGTTCGAGACTTCACAAGGGCCGTCTTGAAAGCTGCTACAGAATCCATCCCAAGAGGAGCACGTAAAGACTACAAGCCCTACTGGACAGAGGAACTCCAGAATCTGGAAGATGTCGTTACGGAAGCCAGGGACAGAGCAGAAAAGCAGCCATCACTGGAGAATAACATAGCGCTGAAGGAAGTAACTGCCAGATACAAGCTGTCCTGCGCACAAGCTGCAAGAAAAGCTGGCAAGAGAAACTGAAAGCCTAAATCTCGACAGAGATG
>CM031627.1:48211696-48217175 GCA_018398815.1 Conus ventricosus
TGTTTGTGGATGTTACATTTGATGTGTTTTTCAAGGGGTTTAGATAGAATAGATAGGATAGAGATAGGTCTATAGTTAGAAGGATCAATTGGATCACCAGATTTTAAAAAAGGTAAAACTTTAGCATCTTTGAAGGATTGTGGATAGCAACCTTTATCAATGGAAAGATTGTAAATATATGTAAGATGCTCTGATATGATCGGAGCAGCAATTTGCAAAATTTTACCATCTATATCATCTAAACTTCGAGAACTGGACTGATTTAATAAACACAATTCCTTATAAACATCATGTCACCAATAAACTCGATTTGAAGATTAGATTTTATGTTTTTTGAAACACAGTACGTTTTTAGCTCAAGTAGGTCATTGTCTTTTGAACAGTCAGCTTTGATCGTCTTTTCTGCTACAGTTGTGAAGTGATCATTTAAGAGTTCAGCAGACAATGTTCTCTCAGAAGGAGCACTAGATGACAAGGTTTTACCGGAGAGCTCATTAATAGCTTTCCAGATCGATTTTGAATCTTCTTTACGGGAAATAAGGTCACTGAAATATTTCTTTTTGGCGCGCTCTTTTCATATCGGTTACCTTATGTCTTTGCTTTTTAAAATTATCATCTTTACCATTTGTTTGCAATAGAAACTCTCGTAAATTAATGGCCTTATCGATTTTTTCATTATACCACGGTGGCTTACCCCTTGGTTTGACACGTTTAGTTACCGATGGCACGTGTTTGTTAAAGACAGAGATGAATATGTCATACCAAGCAGCCAGTGCTCCATTAGGGTCATTGTGCTGATACACCTCAGAAAAATTTGCGTTACACAAATCGGACAAGAAATTGTTAGTATCGAATTTTCTATAGCTTCGGAAAGATATACATTTGTGAACATTTCTTGGAATTTGAGAAAGATTGAGAATTATATTCTAACTAATCTTGACGTTCATATGAAGATCGATGTCTTAAAAGTAATGTTTGGTGTCACCGACAAGACCATAAGAAAAGCTACGCTGAATCAGATTAATCACATAATCTTAATAGGGAAAATGTGTATAAGTATTTTTTTTAAACGCAGGCAACGACATCTATTTATACAATATTTGAAGCCCATATGGTACTCCGTAACAAATATCTGTTGAGATAACTTTATTTTCAATAATTACAGTTTCTTGGTAAATATTTATCCCTCTCGTCTTCTAGATTTATTTACGCAGGAATGGACGCTCGCGATCCTTTTCTCGATATTGTTCATGCTTTCTCAATTGGTTGGTTTCCTTTCGAGTATTATCACGAAATGCTGTGTGGTAATTGTGATGCACTGCAGCGTAGTTCATTTTATGTATCATCTTCACTACTTCTTTAGTTTACCCTTCTTTCTTAAAGAAGGGAGTAGCGAGATTCGTTTGTGAAAGGGCGCAACCCTTCAGGGGAATACGGAGACCGAAAAAGACTAAGACTGTGAACTGTGTCTTCTTCTTCTTCTTCTTCTTTTCTTCTTCTTCTTCTTCTTCTCTCTCCTCTCTCTCTCTCTCTCTCTCTCTCTCTCTCTCTCTCTCTCTCTCTCTCTCTCTCTCTCTCTCTCTCTCTTCTCTCTCTCTCTCTCTCTCTCGCTGCTTCTTGATTCCCTCTGTCCATTCTGGTCGCTTTTGCTCCTTCTGCTACTTTACTCTTTCTACAACAACTTCGTCAGGTATAAATTGCATACCCGGAGTGAATTAAGTGAGAATGAAAGAACCAAGCAAGCGAACTCATTGCAACATACACTAGTGCACTGAAAAACCCAGACATCATTGTACCATAGTATACATTAAATGAGAAAGAAGCATTGTCCAACAGACATCACTGTACCATAGTATACATTAAATGAGAAAGAAGCATTGTCCAAACAAGACATCATTGTACATAGTATACATTAAATGAGAAAGAAGCATTGTCCAACAGACATCATTGTACCATAGTATACATTAAATGAGAAAGAAGCATTGTCCAACAGACATCACTGTACCATAGTATACATTAAATGAGAAAGAAGCATTGTCCAACAGACATCATTGTACCATAGTGTACATTAAATGAGAAAGAAGCATTGTCCAACAGACATCATTGTACCATAGTATACATTAAATGAGAAAGAAGCATTGTCCAATAGACATCATTGTACCATAGTATACATTAAATGAGAAAGAAGCATTGTCCAACAGACATCATTGTACCATAGTATACATTAAATGAGAAAGAAGCATTGTCCAACGATAGAAAAATCAACAACACTTGGAACTAGGCATGAATGAAAGTGTGGAACGCGCGCGTAAGCGGGCGTTTGTGTGTAAGCATGATAGATGGTAGGCGGTTAGGTGTTGTAACAAAAAAGAAGAAAAAGAAAAGAGACCGCAAAAAAAGTAAACAAAAAAGAAGAGAGGAAAAAGCAAATCAGAACAAAAAGCAAAAAAAAAAAAAAAAAGAGGCGGGGGGAAGTGGTGGGGAAAAAAATTGAACTATAAAATCGTTTAGTGAATGGTTAGGTATCTGGATCTGGACTGGTACATCGCTAACATCCATTTACTGGCATAGGCGCGACGGTGGGGGGTGCGCGGCGTGACGATATTATCAGTTCTGGCGTTTGCCAGAGCCGACTTGAAGCTGTCGACTGACATTTGTGGACGATGTTATCGTCGAGGTGGTTCCACTCAGTTATTGTCTTTGGGAAGTATGAGTTACGGTACTGATCGGTGTGTGTTTCAGGAACGCAGTAGCACCTATCATTGTTTCGTATGTAGTTCTCCACTGGGTTTTGGTGTTTTGTGCTGTTGTCTCTGGTGGAGCGGAAGCGTCGTCCTGGTTTCTGAGGTGTGATGAAGTCACTCGGGGTGATCGCTGGCACCGGACCCTCAACCAGCCTGTAAAAGAATCCTAGACGTAGTTGAAGCCGCCGTTCTTGGAGTGTAGTGAGCTCATGTTTTCTCAGCAGACCTGTTATGAAACTTGGCGTGGTGGAGCGGTAGTCCTTTGCTATGAAGCGCACTGCATTTCTTTGTACGCACTCCAGCATGTTGATCTCTTGCTGCATATGCGGGTCCCAAATGATTGCTGCATACTCCAGGACAGGGCGTACGAATGCGAAGTAGGTATTTCTTCGGCAGGAGGTGGGGCTGCGCCTGAGATTCGCCGGAGAAATCCTAATGTGCTATTGGCCTTCTTTGTGATGGAGGTGATGTGTTGAGACCACTTGAGGTTGGCGGCGAATTGGATGCCGATGTATAAGTTATGAGAGACTTGCTGCAGGATGGTATTATTTAGGGAGTAGAAGTAGAAGGAGGTAGAGGATATAGAGAAAGATAGAGGTGTAGAGAAAAATTCCATGAAAACATATTTACTCTGCTATAAAATGGAATGGAACCCCTCAAAGTTCACAATGCTAGGACTGGGGGTTTACGAATAGTCTATCAGATATGACGGAAATTTATATGAAATATAAACTCTCGGAATTCCAAAAACCTGTTCAAAATATGGTCAAAAAGAACGACAACTCCATTAGGTAGAGTAGCTGTACTGAAGTCATTAGTGCTGTCAAAACTGGTGTACTTATGGATCTTTTTACCGAATCTCCTGACTACCAGATCGTTTTAATACAGAATATGTGTTTCAAATTTGTTTATTTGTTTGGAACAACAAACATGATAAAATTAAAACAATGCACTCAATATATAACATACAAAAAGGAGGGATAGGAATACTTGACCTGAAAATATATGTCAGTTCCTTCAGAATCACCTGGATAAGGAAGGTGTACATGCACAACCACAAGTGGAAAATAATGTTACATCCATTATGACCCGAAATCAGTACATTGACGTATATGGACCTGACAGATTTGTTGACAGCAATATCATAAACAAATTTTGGAAAGGAGTCTTTCAATCATATCAAAGGCTCTGCAAAACTGGTAGAATTAAACGAAAGTACAGATTTAGCCACTGAACCTATCTTTTGTAATGAGAAGTTTAAGTTGGAGAAAAAACATTTCTTTCACAAGAAATGAATGCAGAACAATATATCTTTAGTTAAACATTACCCGATGATGATGGTAATTTTCTAAGCTGCCATGAACTGTCAGAGGAAAACGGGCTTTCAGGTCAATTTTCTAAATCATATACGTTGCGCGCGTTTGATCAAAGCTTAGGCAAAAAAAAAGAAGAAGATTGAAATTAGATAGTAACATTGGTAATGATAAAACTTTAGCACTTAAAAAGAATTGTAGTATTAAAAAGGAACACGTATTTATTTCGATATTATGGTGGAATTCAATGAAGTTTTTAACATATGTGACTTTATCAAGTGGGAACAACATCTTAATATATCGATTGACTGAATAGTGGTACTGAAAAAGATTAAGAAAAGTAAAGAAACAAAACTGAAATGATTCTAAATTAAAATTGTGCCACAGTATTCTTGTAACAAATTATGTTTTGATAAGTATGCAAATTATTGTTAGTGACAAATGTAATTTCTGTATTAGAGAGAAAGACTAATTGATCATTACCTGTGGGAATGTGAGTTTACCCGTATTTTCTGGAAAGACTTGAGAGAGTTCTGAAAGTTAAGATTATTCCTTAATGCAGAGACTATATTACTTAGTACGGATGAAAAAAAAAAACGGACGATATGCTAGACCTGATAATTCTAATGGGGAAATATTTCATATATAAACATATAATTAACTAACAAAACCTAATCTAAACCTGTTTTTGAAGGAGCTGGACTATTAGACATACAATGGAGAAATATATGTCCCTAAAATATAGATGAATCATGCAACCTACCAAGCAAAAGGGTCACCTTATATTAAATAACTTGGGGGACTAATGGTTATATTATGTATGATATGTATGTGTACGCAAGTGTGTGTGTATGCGTGTTATTATGTTAATCATAAGGCTTTTATGTAATGATTTATAAAGTGTTTTTATAATGTATTATGTACTTGTGAAATGACGTGGAGCAGTAGAAAAAGTTGTGATGGACAATAAAGTTGATTGAATTCAATTGAATTGAATTGAATTGTAAAAGTACTGTATGCTCTCTTTCTTTTCTATTTAATGTCGTACGCAACCTTGGTACACAGGATTGATGCCAGAGAACTGATAAATGCCAATCCTAGGCCAGCTGCTCCTCAACCAGTTTCGGAGCAGCTGACCCTAGGAATTGGCATTTATCAGTTCTCTCATACTCAGTGGACTTGATTCACTGGGCATGCGCATTACGAGGTAAAACCAACCTGCATTACACAGTTCAACGTTCGATCGGTTGACTTAGAAGCGGCATATTACTGTTCTCTAACAAGTAGACTTCAATAACAAAAAAAATGCCTAAAACAAACTATGGTAGGGTTTCGTTTTTAATACTAATTTACTAAACTTTTCGACTTTAATTTTTGTTTTAAACCTGTGTTTTTCCTGATCATTTTTAAAAATATCTTTTC
>CM031627.1:48218175-48240675 GCA_018398815.1 Conus ventricosus
AGAAAAAGTGCAAGGGGTCAATCCACGGGACGTTTAAAAGCATTGGAAGTAGACAGGCGTACTGTAAACCCTTAAATTTTTTTGCTATGGGGGAGAATGTAAATATGCGGGTTCAAGCTCACCCTATCTTTTCTAGCACGTAAGCCCCGTTTTAAAGTAACGATTACGTCAATTTTAGAGGTTTTTGTGTGTTAATTTTAATTGTAAAACAGGTGGTTAATTTTGGGCAAAACTGACATGAGAAGGACGTGATTTGGATGTGAAAAGGGGGGTTTTCGTGCAAAATAAGATGGGTGGTCGTGAACAAACATATTTACATTCCTACGTGGAAAAGTGCACGTAGAGAGTATCGTACACTGTAAAAGTATCCCCCAGTCAGCACGTGGGAAAAGTGCACATAGAGATGTAGTCAGTACACTGTAATGTATCACCAGTCAGCACGTGGGAAAAGTGCACATAGAGATGTAAGTCAATACACTGTAATGTATCACCAGTCGCACATGGGAAAAGTGCACATAGAGATGTAGTCAGCACACTGTAATGTATCACCAGTCAGCACGTGGGAAAGGTGCACATAGAGATGTAGTCAATACACTGTAATGTATCACCAGTCAGCCCCATGGGAAAGTGCACATAGAGATGTAGTCAGTTACACTGTAATGTAAACACACCAGTCAGCACGTGGGGAAAAATGCACATAGAGATGTAGTCAGTACACTGTAATGGGATCACCAGTCAGCACGTGGGAAAGGTGCACATAGAGATGTAGTCAATACACTGTAAGTAATCACCAGTCAGCACATAGAAAAGTGCACATAGAGATGTAGTCAGTAAACTGTAAAAGTTTTCACCAGTCAGCACGTGGGAAAAGTGCACATAGAGATACAGACAGAAAGCAACTACACTAAGTAAAACCATCACAGTACACCTTCATGTGTTGAGGATGTCGTTTTCCTCTCTTTTTTCCTTTCTTTCTTTCATCCCAAAACACAAAAACCATGTATGAAAATAAGAGAGGAGGAGGAGAAAACGGGATACTGAGTAGAGTTAAAACAAAATGCGCCCATTAAATTTAAAAAATGATAACATTAGCTTTTACACAAACTTTTACACTGTGCATACATTTTAAGTAATAATGAAAAGAGAAAAAAAAAAAAAACAATAACAACAGCAGCAGCAGCAGCAGACAGACAGATAGAACAAGATGGAGACATAAATCGTGTCCCAAGTGCATGCGCGCCAAGAGCGCGCGCTCACCGCGAACACACACAACCCACACACACACACACACACACACACACACACGCCCCAAAACACACCACACACACACACACCCCACACACACAACAAAACACACACGTACATACATGCATACATACATACATACATATATACACACATACATACCTACATACATACATACATACATACACACTCACACACACCCCTTACATACATACATACATACATACATACATACATACATACATACATACATTTCACTCACAAATACGCAAAGAGAGAGAGAAGAGAGGGGAGGAGAGAGAGAGAGAGAGAGAGAGAGAAGAGAGAGAGAGAGAGGAGGAGAGAGAGAGAAGAGAGAGGGGAGGGGAGAGAGTTATGTCATAATTGATCTCTTTAAGATTTATCAGTTAAACTGTTGTTTTTTTTCGGGACCTGTATTCGTAATGATGTGATGTGTGGCTAGACTCGAAGCCCTCATCTATTTTTACATGCAGCAGACACTATGAGGTAGACAGACAACCCCTGTTTCTACACATAAGGGGTGTGGCCACTGTCCCTGCTGTCGTCGATCCCTTTCGTTAGTGCAGGTGAAGCCATACATGATGTTTCTTGACCATTTTGGTGTATATTGTATTGATACGTTTTCTTGATTTTAAGGTCATTTACGCGGTAAATAATAATGTGGACAATCATTATTTTCTTTTCTTTTTTATATTTAGCCCAATTTCAAACAAGTGCTGCCGCTGCTGCTGCTTCTGCTGCTGCTGCTGCTGCTGTAGCTGCTGTTGTTGTTTTTCCTCTTCCTCTCTGACGATTGACAGGAATCAGTCAGCTTTGATAGTGTGTGAGTAGCATGAGAGGTTTGTTACACGGTGCACAGCTATAGCGTGTAACCAGAGTGTTACAAACTAACGGCTATAGCGTGTGACCAGAGTGTTACAAACTAACGGCTATAGCGTGTGACCAGAGTGTTACAAACAAACAGCTATAGCGTGTGACCAGAGTGTTACAAACTAACGGCTATAGCGTGTGACCAGAGTGTTACAAACTAGCAGCTATAGCGTGTGACCAGAGTGTTACAAACTAACGGCTATACCGTGTGACCAGAGTGTTACAAACTATCAGCTATAGCGTGTGACCAGAGTGTCATAACAGGTATAGTGTGTGACCATAGTGTTACAAACTATCAGCTATAGCGTGTGGCAAACTAACAGCTATAGCGTGTCATCAGAGTGTTACAAAACGATTGCATTGCACTCCTCACCGTCAGATAATTAACTCTAAATTTTTCTGTTTTACATCGTCAAAATCAGCTTTTTTAAAACCCAGCATACGATTTTCTCGCACATAAACGGCATACCACTCAAGAAAGTAGATGCAAATTGAAATAAGACAAAATAGCTCGTGAACAGCTTAGCAGCTGATTTAATGTTCAATGCCACTAGGACATTGATTCATGGTGGTGATATGACTTGCGCTTTGACTTTTTATCATTATCTCCATCACCCTGGTCTTCTTCTTCTTCTGCTTCTTCTTCTTCTTCTTCTCGTCCTCATATGCATCTCGTTCTTCCCTCCTCCTCGTTCTTCACCTCTCTCTCTCTCTCTCTCTCTCTCTCTCTCTCTCTCTCTCCTCTCTCTCTCTCTCTCTTACACAAATCAATTTCACGCCATAAATCAACCTGTTTACGGCCATGAACTACTCTTTGATTTATGACTTCCATATTTTACTCTCATGGAAACAAACACACACACACACACACACACACACACACACACAAAACACACACACACACACACACACAAACACACACTCGCGCGCATAGACATATGGACGGACAGACAGACAGACAGGCGCACATGCTCACGCATGTACTCACGACACCACACACACACACACATGCACGCACGCACGCACGCACACATGTACACATGCACATGGGCACACACTCACACCCTGCGCACACACGCACACGCACCACACACACACACACACACACGCACACAAAGCCCCGCACGCACACACACACACACACACACCACACCACACACACACACACAAAACACACACACACACACACACACACAAAACACACACATACTGGCACTATTACTGGCACTAACGCACTGACACAGAAGAAGAGAGAGAGAGAGAGAGAGAGAGAGAGAGAGAGAGAGAGAGAAGAGGAGAGAGAGAGAGAGATGCGCGCGCGCACACACACAAAACCAACCCCACACACACACACACACACACACACACACACACACACACACACTGTGTGTGAGAAATGTCATGTGTTTCAAACTACTTTAGTGAATAAGTGTACAGGATATTCTCTCTCTCTCTCTCTCTCTCTCTCTCTCTCTCTCTCTCTCTCTCTCTCCCCTCTCTCCCTCTCTCTCTCTCTCGCGCGCGCACTCTCCCTCTCTTTCTCTATCTGTGTCTCTCTCTCTCTCGCTCTCTGTCTTTCGATCTCTCTCTCTCTCTCTCTCTCTCTCTCTCTCTCTCTCTCTCTCTTCTCTCTCTCTCTCTACTCTCTCTCTCTCTCTCTCTCGCGCGCGCTCGCGCGCGCACGCGCGGCGAGCACTCTCCATCTCTTTCTCTCTCTGTGTTTCTCTCTCTCTCGCTCTCTGTCTCTGTCTTCTCTCTCTTCTCTCTCTCTCTTCTCTCCCCTCTCTCTCTCTCTCTCTCTCTCTCTCTCTCTCTCCTCTTAGTGTTCCTGTAAATAACGCGAGCTTTAAAGGGAACATCAGCCGGATAGAGTGGCTACAAGGATCTAGTTAATGTGTTGCTACTTATCAATCATGGCAATGTTATGTGCTCTTGCCTTAACCAATTCATACCGCTGTTTTTACTGCTCTTGCCTTAACCAATTCATGCTCATGTTATACTGCTCTTGCCTTAACCAGTTCATACTGATGTTATACTGTCTTGCCTTAACCAATTCATACTGCTGTTATGCTGCTCTTGCTTTAACCAATTCATACGATGTTATACTGCTCTTCCTTAACCAATTCATACTGCTGTTATATGCTCTTGCCTTAATCAATTCATACTGATGTTATACTGCTCCTGCCTTAACCAATTCATACTGATGTTATACTGCTCTTGCCTTAACCATTCATACTGCTGTTTTTACTGCTCTTGCCTTAACCAGTTCATACTGCTGTTATACTGCTCTTGCTTAAACAAATTCATACTGATGTTATACTGCTCTTGCCTTTAACCAGTTCATACTGAAGTTATACTGCTCTTGCATTAACCAAATTTATACTGATGTTATACTGCTCTTGCCTTAACCACTTCATACTGCTGTTATACTGCTTTTGCCTTAATCAATTCATGCTGCTGTTATACTGCTTTTGCTTCAACCAATTCATATGATATTATACTGCTCTTGGGCCATAACCAATTCATACTGCTGTTATGCTGCTCTTGCCTTAACCAATTCATACTGCTGTTATACTGCTCTTGTCTTAACCAATTCATACTGAAGTTATAGTGCTCTTGCCTTAACCAATTCATACTGAAGTTATACTGCCCTTGCCTTAACCAATTCATACTGAAGTTATACTGCTTTTGCCTTAACCAAATCATACTGCTGTTATACTGCTCTTGCCTTAACCAATTCATACTGACGTTATACTGCTCTCGCCTTAACCAATTATACTGATGTTATATGCTCTTGCCTTAACTAATTCATGCTGATGTTATACTGCTCTTGCCTTAAACAATTCATACTGATGTTATACTGCTCCTGCCTTAACCAATTCATACTGATGTTATACTGCTCTTGCCTTAACCATTCATACTGCTGTTATACTGCTCTTGCCTAACCAGTTCATACTGCTGTTATACTGCTCTTGCCTTAAACAAATTCATACTGATGTTATACTGCTCTTGCCTTAACCAGTTCATACTGAAGTTACACTGCTCTTGCATTAACCAATTCATACTGATGTTATACTGCTCTTGCCTTAACCCCTTCATGCTGCTGTTATACTGCTTTTGCCTTAATCAATTCATGCTGCTGTTATACAGCTTTTGCTTCAACCAATTCATACTGATATTATACTGCTCTTGCCATAACCAATTCATACTGCTGTTATACTGCTCTTGCCTTAACCAATTCATACTGCTGTTATACTGCTCTTGTCTTAACCAATTCATACTGAAGTTATAGTGCTCTTGCCTTAACAATTCATACTGAAGTTATACTGCTCTTGCCTTAACCAATTCATACTGAAGTTATACTGCTTTTGCCTTAACCAAATCATACTGCTGTTATACTGCTCTTGCCTTAACCAATTCATACTGACGTTATACTGCTCTCGCCTTAACCAATTCATACTGTGTTATACTGCTCTTGCCTTAACTAATTCATGCTGATGTTATACTGCTTTGCCTTAACCAGTTCATACTGCTGTTTTGAGTAAAGCTATCTCATCAAAGGCTAAACCCTGCGGATCCAAACTAGTTTGATACGGAAATATTTAACGACGAAGCCTAAATTCTTTATGCTTCAGTTATCACCATGATGGTTAACTTTGAGGTGGGATAAGATAAGATAAGATAATGTTGCTTATAGCCCAGCCGACCGCAAAGGGCCACATCAGGGCTGTCACCACGTTAAAATCAAATCACAAGTCATTATAAAAATAACTAAAAAAAAAATAACAAACAAACAAACAAATAAACAAACAAAAACACCTTTCACACATCTCTTTAAATGACATCTAGAAACGCACCAGAAACTTCGTTAAAACTCTTTCTTCCCTAAAAACTTAAATCAGATGAAGAATGTTAATCTCTCTCAAAAACTCAAAGATCACGTCAGGCGGGACATCCCTGAACAGGATTTTCATGGACTCCTCTGTAAAATGTTTGTGTCTCACATCGTGCAAATCCCAACACTCTAAAAGAATATGTTTCATTGTGAGTGGCGCATGACATGGAATGCACCACGGAGCTTCTTCACTCTTTAAAAGGTATGATTGGGTAAAATACGAATGGCCGGTGTGCAGCCGGCACAGAACTGTTTCTTCTGTACGACCACTAGACGTAGATGGGAGGAACTCCATAAGGTTTGGACGGATCTGAAAGAGTTTGTTATCCGTCTGTGTATTCCAATCCTCTTTCCAGAGGTCTCTCACATAATCATTAATTTTGGGTTTCAGATCTGAGCAGGGGATATATATATATATTATATATATATATATATATATATAATATATATATATATATATATATATATATATATATATATATATATATATATATATATGAATATAATTAAAAAGCCTAAAATGACTTTAAAAGTGCTCGACCCCTTGGGGAGCAACATTTGTTAACAATATTTATTAACAATATATTTTTAACATATAGTTTTATAGTTTTAACATTCCTTTTAAATATTGTTAACAAATATATATATATATATATATATATATATATATATATATATATATATATATATATATATATATATATATATATATATATATATATTGAATTATAAACAAAGCTTGCTTGTTTATAATTCGATATTTCTTGCAGTCATTGCAACACCAAGCTGCTCTGTAAGTTGCTGGAACGGTGCGGTACTTATCCTTGGAATTTATTAGTTTGTTAAAAATATCTACAAGCTTGTTTCAAGATATGTCACTCTCCTCAGGATGACTTTTTGTGGCAAGCTTGTAGATGAATTTTAGCACTTCATTTTAATAATATTTTTAACAAATGTTGCTCCCCAAGGGGTTGAGCTTTTTCAGATTTTTAAAGGACGTTTTTATACTGTTTATGATAATTGCTCCTCACGTTGAGCACTGTGACCTGACAAAATCTAAAATGGAGAAAATCAACTTTAGGCAATCTACTAAAAACATACCGTTTTCAGACCCACAAACCTACACTAAAAAACTGATAGAACAAACCGAGAAATTTGTACGCAACATGAGATGGAAGGCGTTCTTCTTCCTAAACCCAAATACAAAGAAAGAAGACAAAAACACATATGGCTTCAAATCATGGCGATCACATCCGACAATAGATGAAATGAAACCTTTTGAAGACAAAATGAAGGGACTGATAGCCAACATAAAATTCAAGAAACCAAATAATAATAATAATAATAATAATAATGTTAATTTTTATAGCGCCTATTCTCTATAATTTAGGGCTCTAAGCGCTTTACATTACCAACAACAACAACAACAACACACACAACACACACCACACACACACACACACACACACACACACACACACACACACACACACACACAAAACCGCGCGCGCACACGTGCTCACGCATGACCACACACCCACGCTCTCAGACACCTGCACGCACACACGCAGGCACTCACATCAACACGGCATGCACGCACAAGCAACACAACCACCTGGCACTCACGCATGCACGCAAAAACCAACTCAAGGTGGATTGGGAAGTTGGGGGGGGGGGGGGGGGGGTTACGACTGATGAAAGAAGTTAGTTTTGACAGCAGATTTGAAAGAAGAGGGTGAAGGTAGGTGTCTGACACTGATGGGAAGTGTATTCCAGACAGTTGGTCCTTGGAAGGAGAGAGAACGTTGACCAAAAGATTTTGTTCTGACAGAAGGAATGCGCAAGAGGTGACTGTCGGCAGAGGAACGAAGTTGGCGGGATGGGGTGTAGATGTGGAGGATGTCGGAAAGATATTTTGGTCCAGTACCAGAAACAGAAGAGAAACAGATAGAACCCAGCTTGTAGTCAATTCGCCTCTGGATTGGAAGCCAGTGGAGGGACTGCAACAGAGGAGTGACATGTTTACGTTTAGACACTTTGCAAACAAGCCTGGCAGCGCTATTTTGAACCTTCTGCAGTTTATTAAGTAGGTACTTTGGTGAGCCAGCCAAGAGACTGTTACAGTAGTCCAGCCTTGAGAGAACTTGGGAACAAACCAGAGTTTTTGTGGCTTCAGTGGAAAGGAAGTGTCTGATTGAACTGATCTTACGTATTTCCAGATATGCTGCCTTACAAACATTAGACACGTGGTGCTTGAAAGAGAGGGTGGAATCAAAAGTCACACCGAGGTTACGAGCCTGGGATGAGAGTTTAATATCAGAACTTCCGATACTGATGGAAGAAGGAAGGGAGGGATGACCTTGGAGTTTGGGAGGAGCAAGGAGTAGAACTTCAGTTTTGTCGTCATTCAGCTGCAACTTATTCAAAGTCATCCAATTCTTTAAATCCTGTGAACAGCTTTTAACATCACTGGCAACAGTCTTGAGTTGAGATACAGTGCTTGACTTGTACATCTGAGTGTCATCAGCAAAACTCTCATGCAGCAATGAGTGCTGATCGACAATGTCTGACACAGGTCTGACATACAGAGCAAACATAACTGGCCCAAGGACGGAACCTTGCGGTACCCCACAGGTTAAAGGTGTAGGAGATGAAGAAAGACCATTGACAACAATTCTCTGGGAACGATCACTGAGATAGGATCTAACCCACGCAAGAACAGTGCCGTGAATGCCAAAAGAAGTTTGGAGTCTAGAAAGGAGAATATCATGATCAATGGTGTCAAATGCCGCGGAAAGATCTAAAAGAGAGAGAAGGGAGACTTTGTCATCATCAAGGGCAAGAAGAAGATCGTTTACAGCTTTCAGGAGAGCGGTCTCGGTGCTATGGCTGGCCCTGTAAGCAGACTGGTGAGGGTCATTCAACTCATTTTGAGTAAGATGAACTGAGAGCTGAGCAAGCACGATTTTCTCGAGGACCTTTGCAAGGAAGGGGAGATTCGAGACAAGTCTGTAATTTTTGAGTAAATTTGGATCTGTTTGGGGGTGGGCGGTAAAGGGTTAACAAGTTAATAGAATGCTGTGAAAGGGTGATGATGAGGTGCACTATTTCAAATGTAGAGTGTTGAAATGGTAAGTCAGACAGGACTTTGACGTTGGGGGACAGACACTCTCTCATAATGATGGCAATGCCACCACCACGTGAGGGACGGGGGAAAGACAGAGTGCAGTATCCTGGTGGGGCCAGTCCTTTGCATTTTGGTTCATCGCCCTGAGGGCGTAGCCATGATTCCGTGATGCAGAAAAGGTCAGGGGCATTGTCCAGAATGAAAGAGTTTATTACAGGTATCTTTTCTTTCTTTGCTGCGGACTGAGCGTTAAAAGAACACACAGACATAAATGAAGCAGGAGTAGTTTCGGTTTGAGGGAGAGTCTTGATTCGGATCAGGTTTCCAAAGTTGACTAACGAGGATTTTTTTTGTTAGCAGTCTAGGGGACACGATCACCGGAATTTTCCTTTGTTTACGTCTGCCACCGCGTCGAGTGCGCTTGCGTGGCAAGTTGTAACCAATGCCGAGTTCGCGGAGTCGAGAGGTCAGGGCAGAGGTCAAAGGCGTAGCACTTCCTGACAACAGTTGCACGCGTGTGTACTGAATTGAAACACACTGACCTGTCACAGCACGATGCCGCACCTCACTGAAAATCCATGCATGTTGCACGTGCGGGTTGAAAATTTGAACAGCAAATGGCAGCTGGTGAAAGTTTAACACAGAAATGTATGTAAACACAAACGTCCAAAAAACGGTCAATCTAAGAAACAAGGGAGCACTATACCACCACATACACATTGGGTAGTCCATCACGAAACTCGTACACAAAAATCACAGCAAAACAGCACGTCCAGACGTCAAAAATCCACAATACACAGGAGCGAAATGCACTCAGCCTGTAAGGCGTGTGAAACCCAACTCCAAAACAACTTCCAAACATCACTAGCAAATGAAATAAAACAAATTCAAAATGATAAAAAGATATTCGTAAAAGCTGATAAAACTAGCAATTTTTACTAAATGGAATTAAACGAATACTCCCAACTCCTGAACAAAAACATTCAGAAAAATTACAAGAAAGCTGATAAAACCACATACAACAACATCCACAAAAAAGAAAAAGAGCTTGCACACTGCATGGAGTTAAGCGACAGGGTAGAGGCAACAGCAACAAAAGAAGCCTTCATAACGCTTAAAGACCACAAACCCAACTTCCAAAACAACCCAACATGTAGACTAATAAACCCATCCAAATCCGAACTGGGCCAAATAAGCAAGAGAATTTTGGAAAAGGCTATAGAAGATGTAAAATCAAACACCGAATACAACCTTTGGAAAAACAGCTATGAAGTCATCCAATGGTTTAAGGAACTCAAAAAACAGAGAAATACAGTGTTTATCACATTCGACATAGTAGATTTCTACCCATCCATAGATGAAGAACTACTCACCAAAACTTTGAAATTTGCCAACAAATACACAAATATAACAGAGTCAGAAATGGAGATTATTTTCCACACCAAGAAAACCCTACTCCACAGCAGAAATGAAACTTGGACCAAAAAACGAGCAAAAACTCCACATTTGATGTAACCATGGGATCGTATGATGGTGCCGAAACATGTGAACTAGTCGGACTTTTCATGCTATCCAACATCCAAAAACAACTTGGTAAACAGGTCGGTTTGTACAGAGATGACGGCCTTGCTGCATTAAACAATAATCCAAGAACTATTGAAAACACGAAAAAAGAATTATGTAAAATCTTCAAAAACCACAATTTAAAAATCACAATAGAAGAAAATAAAAAAAGTAGTGAATTACCGAGACATAACATTAGACCTCAATGACAATGTGTACAAACCATACAAAAAACCCAATGACATACCAATCTATGTAAACGTCAAAAGCAACCACCCGCCATCTATACTAAAAACAATACCCAACGGTATAAACAAGAGACTATCCAACCTATCATGCAATGAAAATGCATTCAATAATGCAGCAACAGAATACCAAGAAGCATTACAAAAAAGTGGTTACAATCACAAACTACAATATAGCCCAGACAATAACACGAACAGAAATACGAAAAGCAGAAAAAGGAAGATCATATGGTACAACCCACCATATGATGGACAAGTAAAAACAAATGTAGGAAAAGAATTCTTTAAAATCTTGGCAACATCATTTCCAAAAGAACACAAACTGTCCAAAATATTCAACAAAAACACCATTAAACTATCATACTCATGTATGCCCAACCTCAAAAACATAATTGACTCATCTAACAAAATGAAAAGCAACGCAAAAGAGAAGGGTGCTGAAAGAACATCTTGCAACTGCACCAAAAAAGAACAGTGCCCCCTAAGCAACAAATGTCTTCACAGCAATATTGTATACCAAGCTACGGTAACATCAGAAAATGAAAAAGAAACATACATAGGGATTACTGAAAACACTTTCAAAACCAGATACGCAAACCATAAACAGTCATTCAAAAATGAAAAATACAAAAATCAAACAGAACTGAGTAAATACATTTGGAAACTCAAAGATAAAAAAAAATAGACTACAGCATATCATGGAAAATCATAAAAAGAGCAACACCATACAACAATATTTCCAAAAAATGCAACCTATGTTCCACAGAAAAATGGTTAATATTATGCAAACCATACTTAGCAACTCTGAACACAAAAGTAGAAATAGGGAATAATTGCAGGCACAAGAGGAAATCTTTGCTAGCACATTCCACCTGAACAGGCCCTAACAAACAAACAAAAAAAAAACAAAAACAACCACACACACACACACACACACACACACACACACACACACACACACACACACAGGCCCCACGTGCAGCAAACGAAACCCGCACACACAGAGACAAGATCAGGTCCCGCACGCCATAAAAGACCGTTGGCGTGCCACAAAAAAGTCATCCTGAGGAGAGAGACATATCTTGAAACAAGCTTGTAGATGAATTTTAGCACTTCATTTTAATATTTTATATGTTGGACAATTTCTCTGTTGTGGCATGCTTGGCTAAACGATCAACCATTTCGTTCCCTCTGATGCCAACATGACCAGGAACCCAAGCCAGAATAATGTTTTAACCATCCGCTTTCAACTTGCTAAAAAGTTCAAAGAAGTGTAAAAATTCTGGATGCTGTAGGTTGCGGCCAGCTATGGCCTCCAAAGCGGACAGTGAATCTGACAACCAGAAAGTCCCTCTTCTTAGATTGTGAAATTATCTTCAATGCCAGAAGGAGAGCAGTAAGTTCAGCAGAACAGACAGAAGCATCTGGAGGTATATGTTCTAACAGTATCTGAGAAGGAGCACCAGGGCAATAGGCTGCACAGGCCACTCCCTCCTCAGACTTGGAACCGTCAGTGAAAATCTTTTGATAAGATGGGAATTTTGAACAGAGGTCAGCATACAAGGCCCTGTATGCCAGAGAGCTAGTAGACTCTTTGCGAAAAGCTGCAAGATCAAAACGAATCTCTGGTGTGAAAAAGGTCCACAGAGGCTGATCTGGAACCTTGGAAAAATCCGACACAACTCCTAGGTCTAGACCTACACTCCGCACGTGAGGCCGCATACGAAGACCAAACGGCGGAATACAGTTAGGGTTGTTTTCGAATTTGCTTTGAAACTGGGGGTCAAAGACACAGTCATAGGCAGGATTCTGCGGTTCTGAGAACAGTCTGATAAAGTAATTTAGAGACATTTTCAGCCTATGGCTAGACAGTGAGGGTTCACCTGCCTCTGCGTACAGGCTGTACACAGGGGTGGTGCGGAATGCTCCAAGACAGAGACGAAGCCCTTGATGGTGAATAGGATCCAGGAGTTTCAGATAAGAGGGTCTTGCAGAGCCGTACACAGCACAACCATAGTCCAGTTTGGAATGGACCAGGGCTCTGTAGAGACGCAGCAAAGTTTTCTTATCAGCGCCCAGTCAGTGTGTGATACAACCCGCAGAAGATTCAGAGATTTCTGGCAAGAAGTTTTGAGATTTTTAATGTGGCTGGGAAAGTTGAGTTTTTGGTCAAAAATAACTCCTAGGAATTTGGCTTCTTTTACAGCTGGAATGGTGGACTTGTCCAGACGAATTTCAGGATCAGCAAGAAATTGACGAAAATTGTGAAAATGGATTGACTGAGTTTTAGTACGTGAGAAGGTAAACCCGTTTTCCTCGGCCCACTGTTGGATCTTGTTGACACAAAGTTGGAGTCGACGCTGTATGCTGGCGTAGGAAGCTCCAACTGCATACAACGCAAAATCGTCAACGAGCAGAGAGGACTCAGAACCCGGCTCACCGATTTGACAATGTCGTTGATTTTAATGCTGAAAAGGGCAGGAGAAAGGATGCTCCCTGAGGTACACCCAACTCCTGCCCATGGATGTCAGAGAGTGTGGTTCCAACGCGCACCTGGAACTGTCGATCAGCCAGAAAGTTTTGAATAAACAGAGGCAGGTGACCACGAAAACCAAGTCTGTGCAGGTCCATAAGGACTCCTGCTTTCCACGTGGTGCCGTACGCTTGTTCTAGGTAAAAAAAAGATAACGACCACATGCTGTTTATTGACAAAGGTGTTGCGGATGGTGGTTTCCAGACGGACTAAATGGTCAACTGTCGAGTGGTACTTCCGGAACCCGCACTGTTTACTGGCCAAAAGGCCATCGGTTTCTAGCTTCCACATCAGACGGGAGCTGACCATCTTTTCATCAACTTACAGAGGCAGCTAGTCAGAGCGATTGGACGATAGTTTGAAGGGTTGGTAAGGTCCTTTCCAGGCCTATGTATTGGAATGATCAGGGCTTTCCGCCAGGAGGGCGGAAAGGACCCTGTGGTCCAGATATGGTTATAGACTTTGAGAAGAGTCTGGAGACAGCTTTCTGGAAAATGTTTCAAAACCTGATAATGAATATCATCCAGACCAGGGGCAGAATCAGTGCAGGTTTGCAATGCTAATTTTAGTTCGTTGATTGAAAAAGGGAGATTGTAGGCTTCAGAGTTGTCTGATGTGAAACTCTATAAAGATTTCTCTCTGAGTTGTTTGTTTCTTAAAAAGGCTGCAGGTTTATTTGAAGATGAGGAGTTCTGTTGGATGGTGGAGGCCAACAGATTGGCAACAGCTTGTTTGTCAGTGATCAGAGCATCGGCAAGTTTCAGGTGATGAATGGAGGGGTTGGTGTTCTTCCCTTTGATTTTTCCGATAATGTTCCAGACTTTTTTCTTTGAAGTTTCAGATGTCAGCCCGGAGCAAAAGTTTCTCCAAGACTGACGTTTACTGATTTTGAAAGTGTCTCGAATCGGCACGGAGTTTCTGATGGGCTGGAGCGTTGGGACCTGAAGGTCTTTGGTATACCCGACGCTGAGCCCGTTTGCGTACTTTTGAGATCTGTTGGCAGTCAGAATTAAACCAGGGTGTTTGGGGCATCTGGAGTTTGTCGGAAGACATTGGAATACTGGTTTTAGCACAGTTTATCACAGTGTTAGACAGAGATTCTGCTGGGTCTGGACTCTGAAGAAAATCAGTGTCCTGGAATTCTTTTGAAATATTGATTGCAAAAAGATCCCAGTTTGCCTTCTTATAATTAAGATGTTGTGAGACACAGGCGGTTTCAGTTAACATGGGCTGTAAAAGAACAGGGAAATGGTCACTTCCGTGCAGATCGTCATGGACAGACCACTCATAGTCCAGGACCAGCGAGGGGTCACATATCGACAAATCTAAACATGAAAGTGAACCTGTGGAAGAGTGGAGGTAAGTTGGAGATCCGTCATTCAGACAACACAAATCAAAGTCAGGAAGGACATCCTCAAGAAGCAGACCTCTGGATGACGAACTGACACTACCCCAAAGAGGATTGTGTCCATTATTGTCACCCAACAGCAAAGAAGGTCGAGGAAGTTCTCCGATCAGACTGACAAGGTCCTGACGCCAAACCGGGACAGAAGGTGGCAGATATAGTGAGGAAATTGTAACAGTCTTGTGGAGAGTGACTCTCGCAGGTACAGCCTGAAGGGAGGTAGTCAGAGCGATAGGACTAAACAGCAAAGTTTTATGCAAAAGAAGGGCAACACCGCCCGACAGTCCCAATGCGGATGGTTGTGCAGGTTTGGAAAGAATATTAAAGCCAGAAAGAGTGAAGGTCTTCTGGCTTTAAATTTTAGTTTCCTGAAGAGCCACGATGTAAGGTTTTAATGTTTGACACAGAAGCTGCAGCTCCTCAAAATTTGAATTTAGGCAACGGATATTCCAATGGATTATTTTACTGTCCGTGGTGCAGAGGACGAATAGGAGAGAAATCAGGTCATCTCCTCGTCATCGTCTGCATTCAATGGAGCGAATTTATTACTTAGTTTCACTGGAATATGTTGGTCTTCAGACCTGCTGGCAGACTTGCCCACAGGTGAAGAAGGCCTGGATTTTGGAGATGGTGGAGGTTTCTTTCTCATCTCCACCATCTCCCCACTTGGTTGAACTCCCTTGCTCGCACGGGCACTGCCACAGAAGTTCAAAGCGGGAGGGCTGGCTCTTTAATCTGCCCAGTAGCAGAAGGAGCAGATGCTAGGCAGTCTGAGGGCTGGCTCTTTAATCTGCCCAGTAGCAGAAGGAGCAGACTGCTAGGCAGTCTGAGGGCTGGCTCTTTAATCTGCCCAGTAGCAGAAGGAGCAGACTGCTAGGCAGTCTGAGGGCTGGCTCTTTAATCTGCCCAGTAGCAGAAGGAGCAGACTGCTAGGCAGTCTGAGGGCTGGCTCTTTAATCTGCCCAGTAGCAGAAGGAGCAGACTGCTAGGCAGTCTGAGGGCTGGCTCTTTAATCTGCCCAGTAGCAGAAGGAGCAGACTGCTAGGCAGTCTGAGGGCTGGCTCTTTAATCTGCCCAGTAGCAGAAGGAGCAGACTGCTAGGCAGTCTGAGGGCTGGCTCTTTAATCTGCCCAGTAGCAGAAGGAGCAGACTGCTAGGCAGTCTGAGGGCTGGCTCTTTAATCTGCCCAGTAGCAGAAGGAGCAGACTGCTAGGCAGTCTGAGGGCTGGCTCTTTAATCTGCCCAGTAGCAGAAGGAGCAGACTGCTAGGCAGTCTGAGGGGTGGCGGATTTTTTGCCTCCACCAGGGGCACCCATTTTGGGTTGGGAGGTGGTGGACCTGCTTCCACCAGAGTTTACCATTCTACCATGCAACGTTTTAGAGAAAATAAATTCATCAGTCTGGCAGCAGACTGAACGGGTGGAAACTTTCTTCATAGCGGAAGCATAGGAAGACATTGTTGACGTCTGACTGCCAACAACCTGTTTGCGTGCCTCAAAAAACGAGATTTTCTTTTCAGTTTTCACTCTTTGGATGGTGGACTCCTGAATCCAAACTGGGCAGTTGCGTGAAGAGAGGGGTGGTCGCCACCACAATTCACACAATGAGCCGGGTCTGTACACGGCCCATCATGGGTTGCCTTGCAACAAACACCACACACTTCCTCCCCAGAACAGCGGTCTCTGACATGTTCAAATTTCTGGCATTTAAAACACCTCAACGGGGATGGGACATACAGTTGGACACGGACATTTAAGTACCCTACTTAATGACCCAAGGCAAAAAGGGTTGCAGAATGTCAGAAAGAGGGTGTGGTGGACACTCTTTCTGCACCTTTTTTAGCTGCCACCCTATGCACCTCCGTCACACCTTGGGATGCAAGTTCTGTCTTGATCTCCGCTTCCGAGACACCTTTCAAATCCAGACACCGAATAACTCCTTTGGACGAATTTAAATGCTTATGGGGAGTCACCGGATCTCTCTGTCCACGAGTTTTGTTGCCCTCAGCAGCTGCTCTGATTGCTTCTTTGATCTGCACTGGACGAGGAATGAGCCGTTCCGTAGCCTTTTCACTGACTGAGGGTCACCTGCTTGACCCTGGAAGCCCTTCTGAATTGCAAAAGGACTCAGAGCAGAAATAGGCTTTTCCTGCTCTGTCCCTTCAACCACAAGCCAGGAAGCCCAAACACCTGTCCTCTGTCTCGTCTCCATATCCGAGTCACTGTCTGAATCCATATGACTGGAAATAGGGTCCACTGCCTTCCTCTTCTTTATGGTGGGTGTGATTTTGGATAAAGCCATGATTTATGTGTATAGATTTCGTCTCACCTTTACCCGCCCACCATGGAGTCCAACTAAGGGGCCAGGGCCAAGAAATCATTGTCTTGACCCCTTCCAGGTTTCAGGAGAGATATACGACAGACAGAAACCTACCAACCTTATCCCCCCTGATCATGCCCAACTCCCGGGAACAGAGAGCTGAGCACTGCAGGGGTTACCTTGGCCAGTCGGAGAACTGCCTGTCTTGACACAGCCCTATGAAGGGGAGGCCGATTGATACACCCGGGCCAGAGTGTAACTACTGTCCGGGAGAGGTCCGAGCCAAAGTGATGTGTTGAGGGCGCTGGCCCTCTCAATCACCAGGATCTCATTCCCCTCCGTCACAGGTCGCACCGCACGGCAAACGCGGCGGATCTTAAGAAGACCACAGAGAGAAAAAGAGTGTGGAGAAGAAGACTTGAAGGGGAGATGAAGATAGAAAAGAGCCAAATAAGAAAGACAGAAAACAAGAAAAGGAGAAAGGCGGGTTACTATTAGTCAGGATCCTCACCCTTAGCCTATCTGACAGGGGCATCAACTCCTTACCACGGTGTGCTTAGACCAGACAGCATCTTGACTTTTCAGGCCTAGAAGCAATTTTAAAAAAAACAGCCTATCTTCAAGTATTGATGCCCCCGCCAGCAAAGCCTAAGGGATCACAGGACCACACAAGCCCTCCGACCACGGCAAGGTTGCAACCCCCGGAGGGTTGAGGTGGGATAACTGCGCGCACCATTTGGTAACACGTCAAAAGAATTTGACTCAGACAACACACACACACACACACACACACACACACACCACACACACACACACACACACACACACACACAACAGAGGGAGTAAAATGATTGAGCACTGCATGGTCATTCCAGCTGACACGAGTTTAGTCAATCATTAACAACGGACAATTTTAAAGCCCATAAGGCTTGAACAGGGTCTCTTTGTCAAAGTCTCTTTTTTTGACGTTTCTTTCTTTTTTTTCTTCTTTTTTTATGATGTCTGCAATGATAACCAGCATACACCAATCAATACATGAATACACAGTAACACATATTTCACGCATACAGATGTACATGCATTTTGTTCAGTCTAGAATTTAAAAAAAATCTTTGACACGCGCACACATACCGAATATATTCTAATTACTAGCATCAATCCTGCGCACCAAGGTTGCGTACGACATTAAATGGAAAAGAATGAGAGTATAATACAGTACTTATACAATTCAATTCAATTCAATTCAATCAACTTTATTGTCCATCACAAATTTTTCTACTGCTCCACGTCATTTCACAAGTACATAAGACATTACAAAAAGACATTATAAATCGTTACATAAAAGCCTTATGATTAACATAATACACACGCATACACACACACTTGCGTACACATACATATTATACATAATATAACCATTAGGCCCCTAGTAATTTAATATAAGGTGACCATTTTGCTTGGTAGGTTGTATGATTCATCTTTATTAAGAACATATATTTCTCCATTTTATATCTATAGTCCAGCTCCTTCAAAAACATGTTTAGATTAGATTTTGTTTAGTTATTTATACGTTTACATATGAAATATTTTTCCCATTAGAATTATCAGGTCTAGCATATCGTCCGTTTTTGTTTTTTTCATCTGTAACAAATAATATTGTCTCCGCATTAAGGGATAATCTTACACAGTGTGAACATTTAACTTTCAGAACTCTTTCATGGTCTTTCCAGAAAATACGGGTAAACTCACATTTCCACAGGTAATGATCAATTTAGTCTTTCTCTCTAATACAGAAATTACATTTGTCACTATCAATAATTTGCATACTTATCAAAACACTATTTGTTATAAGAATTCTGTGGCACATTTTCATTTAGAACCATTTCAGCTTTGTTTCCTTAATTTTCTTAATCTTTTCAGTACCTCTACCCAGTCAATCGATATATTAAGACGTTGTTCCCATTGATAAAGGCACATACGTTAAAAACTTCATTGACTTCCACCGTAATATCGAAATAAATACGTGTTCCTTTTTAATACTACATTTTTAAGTGCTAAAGTTTTTATCACTACCACTGTTTCCATCTAATTTCAATTTTCTTTTCTTAGCGTAAGCTTTGATCAAACGCACGCAACGTATATGATTTAGAAAATTGACCTGAAAGCCTGTTTTCTCTGACAGTTCATGGCAGCTTAGAAAATTACCATCATCATCGGGTAAATGTTTAACTAAAAAATATGTTGTTCTGCATTCATTTCCTGTTTAAAAAACAATGATTTTTCTCCAACTTTAAACTTCTCATTACGAAAGACATGTTCAGTGGCTAACTCTGTACCTTCGTTTAATTCTACCAGTTTGCAGAGCCTTTGATATGATTGAAAGACTCCTTTCCAAAATGTGTTTATGTTATTGCTTTCAAGAAATCTGTCAGGTCCATATGCGTCAATGTTACTTTTTTCGGGACATAATGAATGTAGTATTATTTTTCACTTGTGGTTGTGCATGTACACGTTGGTTGCAAATCCAGGCGATTTTGAAGGAGCTGATATATATTTTCAGGCCAAGTATACCTATTCCTCCTTTTTATATATTATGTATTGAGTATTTTCTTTTAATGTTATCATTGTTGTTGTTCCAAACGAATTTGAAACAAATATTCTCTACTAAAGCGATCTTGGAGTCAGGAGGATTTGGTTAAAAGGATCCATAAGTACACAAGTTTTGATAGCACTAATGATTTCAGTACAGCTACTCTATCTAATGGAGTTATTATTCTTTTTTTTACCATATTTTGAACTGGTTTTGGACAACCGAGAATTTATATTTCCGTGGTGCAGAGGACGAATAGGAGAGAATGCATGCCTTATTGTTCAGTATTGGTTTTGGATCGATTGATAACCCGATTGGAATATTCAAGATTATATTAGAATGTTCACCAGGTTTCCGTAAGTTGCTAGTGCATTACCGAAGGTTCTAGAATGTTGTAGAAGCTCACGGAATTACATTCGCAAACGCTTGTCACGATTTCATTGGTTACGCTTACTGATATACAGAATATTCTAGAAGAGAATAATCGAGTATGTTTGAGAACATTGTTAAGACAACATATAAAAAAAAAGAGAGCTGTGTAACTGAGAGAGAGAGAGAGAGAGAGAGAGAGAGAGAGAGAGAGAGAGAGAGAGAGAGAGAGAGGGGAGAGAGAGAGAGAGAGAGAGAAGTTTGTTGAAGAGTTCTAGTCTAGAAGTGTTCGAGTCTTCATTGAGATTGAGTCTAGTCGACAAGAAGCTGCCATTTGTAGAATATTCGCTGCTGCATGTACGATTGAGTTCCTGTACGACTTACTGAACCTGAAGTTCAGTGGTTTCTTTATGTTCCTATATTCTTCAACGTTTGTAAATAAAAGGATACTCTTCGTTTCAATGCCGCCTGGTGTATTTTGTCGTCTGCAAGCCGAACACCTACCATAGGATCTACAACGAACTCTTACAAGCTAGAGTACTGCACTTACCTTGAACTGAGGAAGTCAGTGTATTTAGCGTGTAACAGTACCAAACGTATTGTCTGTGCCCTCTTGGAATAATATGGTATCACTGTCGAGTACGCCTCCCAGCATGCCTGACTGTGTTCTCAATGCATGTGCTGATCTTTGTTTTAAAGACATTGAGAAGAAACAGAGACAACGGTTCCAGAAAGGAAGTGTCGGAGAAAATAGAAGCGGAATAGTGAGAAACGTTGCTTTGAAAGTGGTAAATATTCCATGGAGACTTCACCTCCGTTATGACCACGATGTGACGTGATCATAACAGACACCAGGATCAGAATGAAAGTGTTTGACATATTAGAAACAAAACCTTTTCACACACACACACACACACACACACACACACCACACACACACACACACACAACACACAACCCACCACACCATAGATAGATAGATAGATAGATAGATAGATAGATAGATAGATAGATAGATAGATAGATAGATACGTGGGAAGCTTGAGGGTTTACTGTTACTGTAATGTATGGACCTTGAGGTTTAAATGATATGGTAATGTGTATACCATACGGTTTTACTGTTACTGTAACGTGTGGATCATAAAGTTTTACTGTCACTATTATGTGTAAACTATAATGGTTTACTGTTACTGTAATGTGTGGACCATAAGGTTTTACTGTTACTATAATGTGTGGACCATAAAGTTTTACTGCTACTATTATGTGTAAACTGTAAGGTTTTACTGTTACTGTAATGTATGGACCTTGAGGTTTAACTGTAACTATATTCTAAGTGTAATGTGTGGACCCTAAGACTTTGTTGTTACTGTAATGTGTGGAATTTGAGGCTTTGTTGTTACTGTAATCTGTGGACCAATGGGGCTTTACTGTTACTGTAATGTGAGGACCATGAAGCGTAACTGTTACTGTAATGTGTGGCGTTTAGAGGATTACTATGACTGTGATGTGGGGACTTTGAGGTTTTGCCATGACTGCAATGTGGGGACTTTGAGGTTTTACCATGAATGCAATGTGGGGACTTTGAGGTTTTGCCTTGACTGCAATGTGGGGATTTTAAGGTTTTACCATGACTGTGATGTGGGGACTTTGGGGTTTTACCATGACTGCAATGTGGGGACTTTGAGGTTTTACCATGACTGCAATGTGGGGACTTTGAGGTTTTACCATGACTGCAATGTGGGGACTTTGATGTTTTACCATGACTGTGATGTGGGGACTTTGAGGTTTTACCATGACTGCGATGTGGGGACTTTGAGGTTTTACCATGACTGCAATGTGGGGACTTTGAGGTTTTACCATGACTGCAATGTGGGGACTTTGAGGTTTTACCATGACTGCAATGTGAGGACTTTGAGGTTTTGCCATGACTGCAATGTGGGGACTTTGAGGTTTTACCATGACTGCAATGTGGGGACTTTGAGGTTTTACCATGACTGCAATGTGGGGACTTTGTGGTTTTGCCATGACTGTGATCAGGGTACGTAGAGAGACTGTTACTGTAATGTGTGGATCTTAAGGCTTTACCGTTACTGTGATGTGGGGACATTGAGACCTTACTGTTACTGTAATGTGTGGATCTTAAGGCTTCACCGTTACTGTGATGTGGGGACATTGAGACTTTACTCTTACTGCAAGCTGTAAATTTATGGCTGTGTTAGTTATTATGTAGGGGTCCTTAGGCTTAACACGGACTGCCACCCTTTTCTCTATATCACAGTAGCCTTCCTTGGGGTCGTCGGGGTCGTAATCAATATCAT
>CM031627.1:48243175-48262816 GCA_018398815.1 Conus ventricosus
TTGTTGGTGAAAGTTTGCTGCACTTCCTCAGTGTTCTTTACTGTTAGCTCAACGTTTTATTGTCGGTGAAAGTTCATTGCACAATGTGTTTTGTGGGTGAAAGTTCACTGTACAATGCGTTATTGTCGGTGAAAGTTCACTATACAATGTGTCATTGTAGGCGACAGTTCACTGTACAATGTGTCATTGTAGGCGACAGTTCACTGTACAATGTGTCATAGTGGGTGAAAGTTCGCTGCACTTTTTCAGCGTGTTCTGTCAGTAAAATGTTATATTTTGGGTGATTCCCCGAAGATGGAGTACGGCTGCCTTAATGGCGGGATGAAAAACGTCATACACACAAAAGTCCACTGCCTCTCTATACAGGCAGTGTCCGCAGGAGTATCAGCCTGTGTACGCAGAAAGAAAGAATTCTGGGTGAAAGTTCACTGCACAATGTATCATTGCAGGTGAAAGTTCACTGCACAATGTATCATTTTAGGTGAAAATTCACTGTACAGTGTTTTATTGTGAGTGAAAGTTCGCTGGACTTGCTCAGTGTGTACTGTCAGTAAAATGTTTTATTCTGGGTGAAAGTTCACGGTACGATGTATCATTGTAGGTGAAAGTTTGCTGTACGATGTTTTATTGTGAGTGAAAGTTCGCTGTTCAATGTTTTATTGTTGGTGAAAGTTCAATGTTTTATTGTTGGTGAAAGTTCACTGTTTTATTGTTAGTGTGAAAGTTCATTGTTTTATTGTTGGTGAAAGTTCACTGTTCAATGTTTTCTGATTGTGCAAGTTTACTGTACAATGTTTTCTGATTGTTGCAAGTTTACTGTACAGTGTTTTCTGATTGTTGCAAGTTTACTGTACAATGTTTTCTGATTGTTGCAAGTTTACTGTACAATGTTTTCTGATTGTTGCAAGTTTACTGTACAATGTTTTCTGATTGTTGCAAGTTTACTGTACAATGTTTTCTGATTGTTGCAAGTTTACTGTACAATGTTTTCTGATTGTTGCAAGTTTACTGTACAATGTTTTCTGATTGTTGCAAGTTTACCGTACAATGTTTTCTGATTGTTGAAAGTTTACCGTACAATGTTTTCTGATTGTTGCAAGTTTACTGTACAATGTTTTCTGATTGTTGCAAGTTTACTGTACAATGTTTTCTGATTGTTGCAAGTTCACTGTACAATGTTTTCTGATTGTTGCAAGTTTACTGTACAATGTTTTCTGATTGTTTCAAATTTACTGTACAATGTTTTCTGATTGATGCAAGTTTATTGTTCATTGTTTTCTGATTGTTGCAAGTTTACTGTACAATGTTTTCTGATTGTTGCAAGTTTACTGTTCATTGTTTTCTGATTGTTGCAAGTTTACTGTACAATGTTTTCTTGTAAGTGAAAGTTCACTGTACAGTGTTTAATTGTTGGTGAAAGTTCACTGTTTTAATGTGGGTGAATTTCGCTGTACATCCTCACTGTGTACGGTCAACGCAATGTTTTATTGTGGGTGAAAGTTCACTGTTCAAAGTTTTATTGTGGGTGAAAGTTCACTGTTCAATGTTTTATTGTGAGTGGAAGTTCATTGTTCAATGTTTTATTGTGGGTGAAAGTTCACTGTTCAATGTTTTATTGTGGGTGAAAGTTCACTGTTCAATGTTTTATTGTGGGTGAAAGTTCACTGTTCAATGTTTTATTGTGGGTGAAAGTTCACTGTTCAATGTTTTATTGTGGGTGAAAGTTCACTGTTCAATGTTTTATTGTGGGTGAAAGTTCACTGTTCAATGTTTTATTGTGGGTGAAAGTTCACTGTTCAATGTTTTATTGTGGGTGAAAGTTCACTGTTCAATGTTTTATTGTGGGTGAAAGTTCACTGTTCAATGTTTTATTGTGGGTGAAAGTTCACTGTTCAATGTTTTATTGTGGGTGAAAGTTCACTGTTCAATGTTTTATTGTGGGTGAAAGTTCACTGTTCAATGTTTTATTGTGGGTGAAAGTTCACTGTTCAATGTTTTATTGTGGGTGAAAGTTCACTGTTCAATGTTTTATTGTGGGTGAAAGTTCACTGTTCAATGTTTTATTGTGGGTGAAAGTTCACTGTTCAATGTTTTATTGTGGGTGAAAGTTCACTGTTCAATGTTTTATTGTGGGTGAAAGTTCACTGTTCAATGTTTTATTGTGGGTGAAAGTTCACTGTTCAATGTTTTATTGTGGGTGAAAGTTCACTGTTCAATGTTTTATTGTGGGTGAAAGTTCACTGTTCAATGTTTTATTGTGGGTGAAAGTTCACTGTTCAATGTTTTATTGTGGGTGAAAGTTCACTGTTCAATGTTTTATTGTGGGTGAAAGTTCACTGTTCAATGTTTTATTGTGGGTGAAAGTTCACTGTTCAATGTTTTATTGTGGGTGAAAGTTCACTGTTCAATGTTTTATTGTGGGTGAAAGTTCACTGTTCAATGTTTTATTGTGGGTGAAAGTTCACTGTTCAATGTTTTATTGTGGGTGAAAGTTCACTGTTCAATGTTTTATTGTGGGTGAAAGTTCACTGTTCAATGTTTATTGTGGGTGAAAGTTCACTGTTCAATGTTTTATTGTGAGTGGAAGTTCACTGTTCAATGTTTTATTGTGGGTGAAAGTTCACTGTTCAATGTTTTATTGTGGGTGAAAGTTCACTGTTCAATGTTTTATTGTGAGTGGAAGTTCACTGTTCAATGTTTTATTGTGGGTGAAAGTTCACTGTTCAATGTTTATTGTGGGTGAAAGTTCACTGTTCAATGTTTTATTGTGAGGGAAGTTCACTGTTCAATGTTTTATTGTGGGTGAAAGTTCACTGTTCAATGTTTTATTGTGGGTGAAAGTTCACTGTTCAATGTTTTATTGTGGGTGAAAGTTCACTGTTCAATGTTTTATTGTGGTGAAAGTTCACTGTTCAATGTTTTATTGTGGTGAAAGTTCACTGTTCAATGTTTTATTGTGGGTGAAAGTTCACTGTTCAATGTTTTATTGTGGGTGAAAGTTCACTGTTCAATGTTTTATTGTGGGTGAAAGTTCACTGTTCAATGTTTTATTGTGGGTGAAAGTTCGCTGTTCAATGTTTTATTGTGGTGAATTTTCGCTGTACTTCCTCACTGTGTACGGTCAACGCACTGTATCATTGTGGGTGAAAGTTCACTGTTCAATGTTTCATTGTGGGTGAATTTTCACTGCACATCCACAGTGCTCTGTACTGTTAGCACATTTTTTGTTGCTGGTGAAAGTTCATTGCACAATGTTTTATGGTTGCTGAAAGTCCACTGTACTTCCCTTTACTGCCGACAGAATGTTTTGAGGTCAAAGAGAGTTCTTTGTACTTGCCCAGTGCTCTGTACAGGTAGCATGATGTTTTGTTGTTAAACATTCGTTGCTCATCAGTAGTGCTATATACTGGCAGCACAATGTTTTATAATTGCTAGGAATTCATTGAACTGCGCCGATGCTCTTTGACTCTCTGCCTAACGTTCTTTATGCTGTTGTGAGGTCAGTAAACTACTTCCGCCTTGCTCTGTCATCAGCAGCAGACCACACAACCAGCAAAGAGTCAGGTCCCGTGGTTGTTGTGATGACATCAGCTACGTCTGGTTATATGACCATGAGAGGAAATCTGAACTATGAGGGCCCAGAGCGTTTAAGAGGAGATCTGTCTATCCCGCTCAGACACACAGTCATGCTCAGTTTAAAAATATTCACGCACTATAAGCCAGATTTCACTTTGTATCGTCATTTACAGCAGTTTGGCTGGTCGGGGAGCAAGCAAAGGGAAAGCCTAGAAATCGTATGGGGAAAATATTGGCCTGCATCTCACTGTGCCTGTGTCTACACAGCAAGGAAGCTGAGCCTTGACGTGGACAGAAAGTCGTGCATCATGACCCAGTGCTTTCAGATTCACTTCACCTTTCTCCCTGACAAGGAAACACCACAAAAATTGCGGAGCGGATTCTGGAACTGTTCCGTGGATAATTATTCCAGTTTCGGTCACCACATGGAGTGCAACCTGAAGAGAGAGTGTGAGGATGGACGGGATGAGACAGAACGCTGTCCCTTCAGCAGCCCACAGTGCCAGGGGATGGTGGCCATGTGTGGACGGTGCTACTCACTCGAGCGCAATGTGCTTCGGTTCAGTGACGCTGAGGTAGACGTCAACGAAGTGACAGGTGAGCATTGCCATTCACTGGGAGGCACTGTAAACTTTCCTCACTGTGTTCTGGACTGGATGGGAGTGTTACATAATATAACGGTAATTCACTGGACGGAGCTGTTGAATTTGTTCGTGGGTATCTTCTCCAACGATATGTCCTCACCTTCTATGTACAGGCATGAAGTGTTTCAAGGCAATGTTGTGCTTTATCATACTTTCGAACCTTGGTTGGGGCCCAAAACAGCCACTCAGGAAAAGTGCGATGTTATCAATCTAAGTACCGTAGAGTAATGGGATACTGGATCGCTAGATGTGTATTTCCAGAGGCCAATACCATTTCGGCACAGTCTGTTCATTCACAACAAATAGGACTCGTGCACAGTCACTTCTTATGAAATCCGTTTCGTTAAACAACAGCCAGTTTGTGTTAACCTTGGCAACAAGAATCTATGACAATGTGCCATGGTGGTCACGTGACATACACATTTCTTCAGTGCGGCTTTCATCGGTCACACGTGTGTAGCCAGATATCACTCGCCCTGCCATGTTCGTGATGGCTTGTCACACAACAGCCAGTTACATGCAGCCGACGAGCATACTGCCTCCCTCCCAACGTTTACATGCAGTGATGACGTTACCACCCTGTCATATCTCTGGTGTGCAACGTCATCTATGACTGTCAGGACAGAAGTGACGAATCGTTCTGTTCGCTTCCTGTCTGTGTCAAGAAGTTCACATGTAAGAATGGTCGGTGTCTTTCTTACAGTCAGGCGTGTGATCAAACGCCCCATTGCCACGATCATTCGGATGAACAAAGCTGCAGTTCCTACAGACGTGTACGTAATCACGCACCCGTTTTTTGTGTCACCAGCTTTGATCAGTTTTGATGGCATCAGAAGTTCACTCAACCCCAATGGAGTCCAATGAGTCCTGTCCCCACAGCCATTAACCGTTGTCCTGGTGACTTCAATGACTGTCTGCCTGTCTACACACGGTGCAATGGAATCTACGACTGTTTGGACAGTAAGATGAAGATGGCTGTGAGGACATGACGTGTCCCAGGAATTCTTCAGGTGCAGAGCATCCACAACCTGTCTACAAACCGACCACCTGTGTGATGGCTGGCCTCACTGTCCGATGCATGATGACGAAATAAGTTGTGACGCCAGTTGTCCTGTGGGCTGTCTGTGTCACAAGGTCACACGTTCCTTTGTCACCAGCCTTTCTCAATGACACGGTTCTCACACATCCGCTGTTTGGATGGAACCAGCTCTGGATTAACACTTTCAGATGCAGCCAGCTCACCTATCTGGTTCATCTTGTCCTTCGTCACTGTTCCCTGACTATCCTCCCTGTCGTTAAATTGTCAATCTGAAGATTATGGACCTCAGTGACAACAAGCTGAAACAAGTGAACATGTCTGTTTTGTTGTGTTGGACAATTTACGAACGTTGTCACTTTCCCATAACCCCATCGCCTCTCTTCACACTGATTTATCGTCGGTCAGTCAGCACAGTAACCTCGTGTCAGTAGATCTGTCATTCACTGCACTGACAGTGTTCGATTCCAGAGTCTTTTTGCCATTTGTTCACATTCAGAAGCTCAATTTAACGTTCTCAGCTATTCATACCATTAGACCAAGCGGATTTCGGTTCACACCACAATTAACTGATCTTTATATGGATGGGCACCCCGTATAGCACATTTTCCACTGAACATGTTCAAAGATCTTGCCAGGTTAAGTGATGTTTCGACAGACAACTATAAGATATGTTGCCCTAAAATATTCCAGAGAGATTTAGTTCATGCCTCTTGTCATGCCCCAAAGAACGAACTGTCCTCGTGTGAAGATTTATTACAATCATGGGTCTATCGGGGTTTTCTTTGGCTGACTGCCTGCCTGTCGATGAGTGGTAATGTCTTCTGTTTCTGTGCACGTGTAACAGCGACAAGCAAGACTTCGTCCAGTGGCTTCAGTGTGTTTGTCCTCAACCTTGCTCTGGCTGACTTTCTGATGGGTGCTACATTTTAATCATTGGAATAGCTTGATGAACAGTTCCGTGCCAATACCTCCAGTTTGATGACACGTGGAAAAAGAGTTTAGCATGTAAAGTGGCTGTTCTCTGTGTCTGCTGTCCAGTGAAGTGTCCGCTCGATCATCTGGCTGATAACATTGGATCGTTTCCTTGCAATCCATTTTCCATTCAGCAACCCTGCGTTTGGAGAATCTGCAGCCACACCAGTCTGTTGATCTGGTTCGTTGGTTGGATTCGGCCTTACTGCCTTCACTGCCAATGCTGTCACAATGGGAGTTTTTTATGGTCAAACAGCATCTGTATCCCACTGCCAGTGACGAAACAGGACTTTAAAGAAAGGTGTACTCTACAGTCTACTGATTGTCCTCAACTTCATTCTGTTCTTATTGAGTCTCTGTTGGCCAAGGACTTATCTACTGGTCAATACAGACAATGCTTTCAAATAACCACGACCAAAGTATCCCGGACATGACCATAGCCCAGCGACTGCTCACTGTTGCAGTGACAGATTTCTGTGCTGGTTTCCCATTGGACTGTGTGGGATGCTGGCACTGGCTGGTACTCCCATCCCTGGTGAGGTGAACGTGGCACTGGCTATATTTGTACTGCCCTTGAACTCCGCCATCAACCCTTCATGTACACCTTCAACACACTGGTGGAAAAACGGAGGCGATCGAACGAAGTCAAACTTCTACAATGGCTGGAATATCAATCTGACGTAACACTGGGCGTAGCAAGTTTAGCTGTGGGTTTTAAACTGCCTTTTAAGGCAGATATGGCCAAGAACTGTTTAAGTCATATGTTTTCTTTTCATGTTGTGCTGATTTAATCACACGGGCGTACATATTTAGACATTGATTCCTTTGAGATCTGCAGCCAAACAGGAATATTGGCATAAATACATTCAAAACATTGTCCTTTTAGTCCTGGTAAAGTGAGGCTCTTGGATCGGTTGGCGGTGGTGGGGGTGGGGGTGTTGGTGTGAGGTAGGTTGAATGCGGAAGTGGAGGGGCAGGTTATCGTGAAACGTGTCCTGAAAATGGGTCCCAAAGCATAAGAAAGCTGAGTAAGAGGACGCCCTTAAAGAGCCTTAGAAATATCACTGCTAAATTCTTCCTGTGTCATTCATTTTGCCTTCCCACTCCATCCACCCCCCTGAAACCCCCGTCCTCTGCCCTTTCCACCACAGTGTTGGATCAGAATTTAGTCAACCAGAAGATTCAAAGCATTGGGAGTTTCGTCTTTCAACCATGCTGAGATACTTCCTTTGATGATCAAAAATGGTTTTTTTTTTTATTTTTTCTTTGGGGTATGTTTTCCTTCTTGATGATCATAAGGTATGTTTCTCAGCGTGCTTGTTGTCTGTCTGTGTGAAGACACGGTGTGCATATGAGTGAGAAAGTTGCGTGGAACCTGTGTGAGAAGGAGAGCGAATATTATGATACATTTCCTACACCCACCCCTGCCATCGAGATGCACCAACCATCCGTGAAGTTACGTCAGGGAGACAGGCAGAAAGGTGATGAGAAAGGGTTATCTTGGTGTGCTTGTAGTGTTAGTCCCATGTCTTTTGGGTGGGAGTCAGTAGCGATGCTTTTCCCCCCCTTCTCACCTGCTGAACTGAGTGGCATCATCTAACACGCTCCAGTCTCCCTCCCCATCCCCCCTGAATCGTCCTGCTGTGGTCCCCCCCCCCCCCCCTCACCTCATCCCATCCCCACCTTGAATCTCCTGCCCGTGGTCCCCCCCCCCCCATCCCCACCTTGATCTTCCTGCCTGTGGTCCCCCCCCCCCCCATCCCCCACCCGTTGAATCTTCCTCTGTGGCCCCCCCCCCCACCCTCATTCCATGCCTCCCACCTTGAATCTTCCTGCTTGGTCCCCAAGCCACCCCCCCCCCCCATCATCCCACCCCATCACCTTGATTCTTCCAGCTGTGGTCACCCTCCCCCCCCCCCCCTCCTCATTCCCGTCCCCACCTTGAGCGTCCGTGCTGAGGTCCCTCCCCCCCGCCCCCCACCTCAATCCCATCCCCACCTTGAATCTTCCTGCTGTGGTCCCCCCCCCCCCCCCCCCCCTCATTCCCATCCCCACCTTGATCATCCTGCTGTGGGTCCCCCCCCCCCCCCTCATTCCCAAAAAAAATAGTCCCCCCACTTGAATCTTCCTGCTGTGGTCCCCCCCCCCCATCCCGTCATTCCCAGCCCCACCTTGAATCTTCCTGCAGTGTCCCCCCCCCCCCTCATTCCCATCCCCACCTTGAATCTTCCCTGCTGTGGTCCCCCCCCCCCTCCCTCATTCCCAGCCCCCCTTGATCTTCCTGCTGTAGGTCCCCCCCCCCCCTCATTCCCATCCCCACACTTGAACTCCCTTGCTGTGGTCCCCCCCTCCCTCATTTCCCATCCCCCCCTTGAATCTCCTGCTGTGGTCCCCCCTCCCGCATTCCCATCCCCACCTTGAATCTTCTGCTGGTGGTGCCCCCCCCCCCCCCCCCCAACCCCTCATCCCATCCCCACCTTGAAATCCGTCCTGCTGTTGGCCCCCCCCCCCCCCCCGTCATTCCCCATCCCCACCTTGAATCTTTCCGCGGTGGGTCCCCCCCTCCCCCTCATTCCCATCCCCACCTTGAATCATCCGTTTTGGTTCCCCCCCCCGCCCCCCCCCCCCCCCCCCAACATCCCCACCTTGAATGCTTCCTGCTGTGGTCCCCCGCACAACGCCGCACAGGTCCCCCCCCCCCCCCCGCCAATCCATCCCCTACCCTTGAATCTTCCTGCTGTGAGACCCCCCCCCCCCCCCCCCTCCGGCCGCCCCCCATCCCCACCTTGAATCTTCTTCCTGGTGTTGGTCCCGCCACCACGCGCTCTTAGTCTCCCCCCCGTCCCGCATCCATCCCCACCTTGGAATCTTCCTGCTGTGGTCCCCCCCCCCCCCCCCCCCCATTCCCATCCCTACCATGGGGGGGGGGGCGTGAATCTCCTGCTGTGGCCCCCCCCCCCCCCCATTCCATCCCCACCTTAATCATTCCGGCTGTGTGTTCCCCCCCCCCCCCTCCCCCCCATTCCATCCCCAGCCTTGAATCTTCCCTGCTGTGGTCCCCCCCCCACCCATCCCCACACCATTGAATCTTCCTGCGGTGGTCCCCCCCGCCCCCCCTCATATCGCCATCCCCACCTGTGAAATCTTCCTGCTGTGGTCCCCCCCCCCCCCCCCGCCATTCCCATCCCCACCTTGAATCTTCCTGCTGTGGTTCCCCCTACACCCCCCCCCCCATTTCCCATCTTCCCCAAACCTTGAACCCTCTTCCTGCTGTGGTCCCCCCCCCCCCCCCCCTCCTTCCCGTCCCGCAACTTGAATCTTCCTGCTTGGTCCTCCGCCACCCCCCCCCCCTCATTCCCGTACCCCACCTTGAATCTTCCTGCTGTGTCCCCTCCCCCCCCCCCCCCCCCCCCCCTCATTCCCGTCCCCACCTTTGAATCTTCCTGCTGTGTGTCCCGCCACAAACGCCGCTCAGTCTCTCCCCCCCCCGCCCCCCCCCCCCCCCCGCCCCATTCCCATCCCCACCTTGAATCTTCTGCTGTGGTCCCGCATCGGAGATACACACGGAAAGCAATGGCAAGTCGATGTTAGGCAACCCATAAACGAATACTGCACTGCTACCGGAGTCACATCAGTGATTTCAATGGTCTCTTTTCTGATTCCAACATACGCCGGGACACCACCACTAAAAGCCCCCTTCATACGACAACAATACGCATTGCAGCTAGCAGAGTCCCGGTAGTAGGCCCACTGTGACTCGCCTTAAACGTCCGTTCCTGTCAACGAGCAGTCATGAGTTTGTCGTTTAGCAACGACCTCAACGCCAAACAAGGGCGTAAGACGTGAGAGAAGCTAAAACTGAGGTGACCGTAAGAGTGTGCTGTGCTAGAAAGGACGAACAGAATCTGATACTTCTTTTTACGCTTAAACAAGAGTTCTTCTTTTATTGCTGACCATGAAGAAAGAATGGAATAAAGAGACTATGCTATTGAAACAGTGTTGTTTTCATTCTTTTAAAACAAGTTCAGTTTAAAGCCAACACCAGAAGTGTATGTATGCCATCGCACAAACCCTATGACCCACAACGGTGGCAGATTATCCGTTAAGGGATGGACATCAACAAGGCATTGAAGATAATAATAATAATAATGAATGCTGATATAGCACTATTCTCGCTAGAGACCAAGCTACCCCTTAAGCGTCTTAACCATCAATTACCAGCTCGTTTTACACAAGCGGGCTGCCTACCTGGGTAGAGCCGACTGAAGAGCTGCCAGCTAGGCGCTTCTTCAGTCGTATTCCCGTTGTCCATCCAAATCATATCGTTTTCAATATCGGTTCTCTCGTTTCCTTACTTTCCTTCATGTCTTTCAATTTCTCACCGGCAGGGTGCATGCTATGTGTAATGTTCCATCCATGAACAACGGCCAACTGGCCTACTCTTCCGAAAGTTGGGGGTGTGCGTTTTTACGTGTGTGCAAGATGTTATATGCGTGCGTTCACACACGGAGCCTCGGTTATATAGTCTCATTCGAAGGGCTGTATGGGAACTGGAGTCAGAACCAATTGTTAACTCCGAGGGAAAAATCCCCCTGTACCGAAATGCTGCCCCGGCGGAGGTTCGAACCCGCAACCCCAGGATCACCAAGATTACGATTCCGGCGCTCTACCAACCTGAGCTAATTCCGGCTCCCCCCCCCCCCCCCCCCCCCCTAATTCCCATCCCCACCGTGATGAATAACATAGTGGGGTTGTTAAATAAAGTGAGAATGCACTATGTTCGTTCGAAGCATAAACGGCATTTCAACCGATAGTTAAATTCCCGCTGATTCCGAATGTTAAAAGAAGGCAAGATTTTTTTTCCCATTTAAAGAAAATGATTTAGTCCTAATTTCAAAAGTCGAGTCATAATGTCAAGGGTTTCTTGCATGTGCGAAGCGCCATATGAACAGTTTGTTGCCCACTTCCCGCCTCCTGGGGCTCAAACCCATCCCTGACTGCCCCTTCACCTTCACGACTTCAGCGGCAGTGCCAATAGTGCAGATCGCGCGCGCGGTGAGATGGATAATGTGTAACTGTTGGATAGTAAAAAAGAATGAATTAGGAGAAGGAGAGAGAGTGAGAGAGAGAAGCGAGAGAGAGAGAGAGAGTTAAGTTCAGGATAAAAAGACTGTAAAGTAGCTCATGTTTTATTTACAATACTCACTCATGGCATGATTTCTTCACACACACACACACACACCACCACACACACACACACAGAGTCCCACACACACTCACAAGCACACACACACACACCCACACACACACACCATGGAGAAAAAAAAAATTCAGGTTCACTTTCACCACGCGGGGGTCACAGATGAGCCTTCCATATCGCCGTGCATTGTGTATAGGTCGTGCAGTTGATCAAACAAAGGCAGCAGCTCTTTTCTTACATCACAAGAGCGTTACTCCAGACATGTTGCTAAGGCGCGGGACTGAGATTTAAATATGCTACTGTCTGATTCCGAATCAGCAAACATTATTTAAACAAAAGTATTTTTTTGTTTTCAGAAATGTTTTTTACATAGCGGTGTGTTTGATGCTAGCGAGTTTAGCAGAAACCATGAAGAAAGATACTGTGATCTTCCTCTCCATCGTCTACTGAACTCATCAGGTACTTGTCACAGGACTACCAGCTGGAGTCTGCCACCAGCCATAATGATATGTAGCGCTGGGAGTAGAATTCATTATATGTCAAGAGAAAAGATAGAGAAAAGCTTGTTCGGGCCTACAAAACCAAACTGGAGGTTCTGGATATCATTAGTGGAGAAAAACTTAGGGAATTTCCAATGACCTTGCTACCGTTTTTTTTCAGGACGGACCTCTCAGCATTGATGATGGATCAGTTGTCGCCGAAACCCTTCCGAAAACATGAGAGCTGTGTGGATAAAACATGCCGGGACAAATAATACAGTCATGTATGTTGCAAACGAGCTCAAACGCAAATGTTCAAAGTGAAGAATGCTCCTTCAAAGTCCAACAAAGACAAGGAAAAGAAACTGTTGCAGCATGAACCTGACTGCTGTTTTTTTCAGTGGCGGGTCACCTACTCTGGCTCATCTTTTCATAAAGTGTCTACAATGGAACTGGACGAGAAAAGTCAGAAAGAGCTACTTTTCTAAGGGATCACATTGCTACTGAATAATTGGCACTTGGAGACATGAAAGCAACAGATTCTAGTCTACCGATAACACATTCTGCAAACATTTTACCAAGACGAGCTTCAAAGGCTGAAGCACAACAGCAAACAGGGAGGAATCTAATGAGACTGGGGATGGGCACTTTTGGAACGCATTGCGTTTGCAGGCTTGTCTCCAATATACAGACTTTCAACGTGGATGAGACAGTTGCACCAAAGGTTTTCAAATGACAAGTCTCCTGAAGTTTGTATAAGTTACGTCCACCATGCCTTGGAGTGTTCCAGCCAGCCTTTGTGCATTCAACACGACTTTCGGCAAAGAACTTTTGCAAAGCCTGTCCAATGCTGTACAAGATGCTCTACAGGAAAAGGGAAGACATCAAGCTTCATTTTCAAAGAGATGATCGAAGGAGCTTCTCAGAAAGCTTATTGACCTTGATTCCGAGGCACTTCTCATGGCCCAGGTTTTTCAAAGATTATTCGCGAGCAGATGGACAAAAAGTCAAACAATCATTTACTGGCTGGTATGAAGAAGATGAGCACACAAAAAATCCTAGAACCCCGCCAATTCTTACTGCATTGGTTTCGATGATTCTTGATGACCATGATTTCATTCAAAGATCATGCACACAACAGTGAACAAATTTGCGACGGCCAGTCCCCAAGCAGCTTTGACTATTTCTCCAACTTATGATCTTCAAAGCAGGATACGGGTCAATACAAAGACATCAGACAACACTGCGTCATCAACACAAACACAACAGAAATGGCCTGTTCCTCTGTGTACCTTGGTCTCAAAATTCAAGCTGAAGACTAGGAAGAAGGAACTGGGTTGAATGCTGTACAACCTTGGACCTCCATATCATATGAAAGAGTACTAGGCATTTACCACAATGTTGCCAAAGACAGTGTGCACAAAAATTGAGACTGAAAGAGTTTTTTGTTCCAGCCAGGACAGACGCCAGGTGTGTTGACTGTTGAATGGTCGACACCTGATCACAATCCGAGTTCTACCACCGGCAAGTGACTCTTTCCATGGAACTAAGTCTATCTTTAGTTCACATGCCACCCCACACATCAATCAAGGCCTAGAAGAATAAAATAAACCTCGATGTTCAAGGCAACAATGAAAAGTGCACGACCCACTTCCAAGTACAATACACGGCTTTTCCCACAAGTTGAGGAAGAACAGGAAGCAGCGATACCAGCAGTTTCTGGGCCTTGCAAGCCAGAGACCTCCACAGATACGCGAACAATTCTACCCACCAACCCTGGCTGGAAAATGTTCACCCATGTTCATCAATTCAGAGCCTGCTGTCAGTAACGTGACTGATGAGGATCAGACACTTTCCTCCGTCCCGAGCCCTGCCGATTGAAAGCACAGTGAGGTGACAATTCTGTATCCACAGAAAAAAAAAATAGTACAAGCTCCTCAAAGCAGATCCTGTAGAACAACTATAATCATGTTTCCGTTATCATGGGGAGCCATTCCATGCTTCACTCAAAAACATCAACAAGACAGGAAAGCACAGATAGCTCGCTTGCCACTATTGGAAGAGAATGCTCTTCATTCCCGCCGTCTTTAAATAAAGCATGCAAGCATCTGATCAGGCTAGTGTTTGAATACACCTCAACCCTGGAACAAATCCCGTGATCGCCATGGACCAGCCACTGTAAGCCCTTTGCCAAGGAGATCCAGTGTCCAGCCAGTATAGAGCTTTGGTGAAATTCTTTGTTTGTCATGCTAAGGAGGGTCAAGCTTCACATAGAAAGTGCTGCGTTAAGAGTGTTAGGAGACGGCTAATGGAAGGGTCTGGACAAGGTCTTCCTTGAGTCTGCCTGAAGTCCACCAGGAAGTGGTGTTGCCGGACCTCTCTGCTGAAGGTTTTCACATGATGCGAGGACGAGACTGGGCGCCATGAAATCACCGCAGCATCACTCTACAAACTGCAACAAAGAGCTATTCAGGCAAGAGCAGAAAACAGAGAAACCTTCCGATGAATGGAACAAGAACCACAAGTGAGAAGCAACCAATGTTGGCTTACTGTGCGAGTTCCTGAGTTACAGGTTGGGCGCACTCCAGCTCATCCGATTCTTATCCGTGCTGCAGATTTTGAACAGATTTATACAACACGGGCGACAACTCATGACCCTGTTTTTTTGCCTTGGACCACATCCACTATGCACGATAGGCTGTCTGTGCTGTTTTTGATTTAACGTGACCTATGTCATCATCATAAGATAGTTTCCATCAGTACATCAAGCATTTTGATTCGTTGTGCTTATCGTCGTCAAACAAAACTAGGGAGACACTTTTCTTCAATATGCCCTTGATCAGGCCCATGCACATGTAATGCCATGATCAAAGGATGATGGAGGTGCAGTCGGATTAACAGACAAACCCAGCAGCTCTCCGTAGATAGGATGGTTGCAGGGCCAGAAACCAACCTCCGTTTTCTGCACAGTTTTTGAACCGCAAATATATAGGCCATCAAGGATGAATGAACATCATGAGGCAATCAGCAGCAATGCAGAACAATTTTTCTATGCAGATGTTCAGAACTTCTTGCTGTTTTTGAAGAAGCTGGCAGTCCATTTGAGGATGAGACGAGTGTGTTCCTTTGCCATGGACACCAAAGTTGTCACATTTTCAGCAGTGACAGCAGTAGATGTGATAGTCATCTCGATTTGAAACCAACAATATCATGATTTTGTACTCAAAGACTCTAGATAGGACTACTTCTGTAACATCACCGTTATCACGAAACAAACTGAGAAACCATAGAGTGTATAAAAATTGCATGCTTAAGAGTTGGACGGTATTCTGATGAAATTAAGCAATTACACGATAAGGTGACCTACATTTAACCTGTTTTTCTTCTGTTGTTATTGTTATTGTTTGCCTGTTTAATTTTCTTGGGTCCATTCACATAACTCGAGCGGTGCATTAAACACAAAACAAAAAAACATTTTAAAAAATCCCAAAAACGAAGGGGGGGGGGTTTAAAACAAAGAAGGACGGCGCAGGCAGTAATACGCTGTACAAGGAAACGCATTGCAAGGCTTATGACCTACTTTGGATGGCAATGTAGGTCATTGTTCATAAAAGACTAATTACAGGGCTAACTGTTAATTAATTCAATCAGTTGTAGCCCAGTCTGCATATATACATGAATTTGTGTGTACAAGAACAGTAATCTGGGTGATAGTTTATTGCACGTGTCAGAAAATCACCAAAATTTTGGCCGGCATGACCTAAAATTTGACAGGCAGTTACACAATTTCAGTAAAGTAAGAGAGCTTGCCTCTTGAAAAAAATGCAATCTAGACACATTGCCTACACATTCAGACAAAAGGGTTTGCTTCGAACCAAAATGCATTCTGATGACCAAAAATGTTGCTTAACAACATACTATAATCATGACACGAACATAAATACCGAGTACCACAGCTTGGTACCACCACTTCTAACCCTCCGCTCGTTCCACACACCAAAGCATACATACAAGATTTCCTGGTGACCAGCTGCACTGTCTCTGCACGACGCAATTTCTGTCCCTCCGAGTTCCCCCCCCCCCCCCCCCCCCCCCCCCCCCCCTTCCTGTTCCTCGCTCTTCCCTCCTAATCCCACCGGTGCTGCCTTAGCTCCCCTTTCCTATGTTTGACAAGACGGCAGGGCATACCGGTTCAAATGGAAACTCTCCTCAGCTCTCTGTACATCTCTCTCTCTCTTTGTAGGTTATTTCATCATTCTGTCACAAACTAGATGTTTGTGAACGGTTTTTTAAAAATTTATTTGTTGTTTTTTTGTTCTTTTTTGTATTACGAAAAAGATGTACGCGATGAGGAATGGCATGGGCCACGACGAACAGACACACAGACAACCCTCTCCTCTCTCTCTCTCCCTCCCTCTCTCTCTCTCTCTCTCTCTCAAAATATATATATATATTATATAAATATACACACACACACACACACACCCACACACACATATATATAAATATATATATATATTATATAAATATTATATATAAATCGTAATAAATATAATATATATAAATATATATATTATGCTGAGCAATGAAGTAGTATGTGAAAAAAAACAAGTGCAGGCTATACTTCATTCAGTGTTATTGTAACGAAAGGCAAAGATTCAAACTTTTAGAAAAAAAAAAGAAAAAAGTTGAAGATGAAGAAAATGGAATGTATATAAATATGAGAAACCCGTCAATACCTGACCTGAGGAACCCTCCCTACTCCCCGTGCTAAGGCACCATCCAGATTGTAATGCCTCTCCTAGGCCTTCGGGTGCCGCTGGATCGAACTCTCAGGGCGACCAAACGGCTGGTTTTGTTCTGTTGTCTCTTGGTGTCAAAATAGAAGACAGACCCACAGTCCTAATACCGTGTGTTCTCACCAACCAAAGGGTTCAAAAAAGAATCCAGCACCATCCTCACAGCAGCCAGCGAAGTGTAGTAAAAAATAGAACACAAAAGTGTGGTGAGAAAAAAGTTGCTGAAAAACTAAAAGCAATGATTCAAACAGTAATAGAATAATGGGGACAATCTTTGAGCCTAAGCTTGGGCTATCCAGTCAAGGATGCAAGAGAGACAAAAGATATGGGAACATTCTGAGTGGTCAGCTCTGCTGTTCCGGACTAACCCAAGCATTGTGAGTGGCTAAAAATTGTACAGAACCACCTTTAATTGTATAAAAAGATAGTTTTCTGGATTCTGGATTCGACATTAGAAAAGTAGTTACATACTCAGAATCAAAAACTTACTTGGAGAGTATTTCGACAGGGTCGCCCTGTCTTCTTCAGCTCACTGTTGCTGTTGTGACAGCGAGGCTTGATGGGACGACTGTTGTGGGGGGTGAACGGTTGTCAGGATCTGATTGTAGATGGGGGGGGGGGGGGGGGGGGGGAGTTCAAAGCCTTGATCTCTGTTCAGGCTGGGGCGTCTGGTCTTAATTTCAGTTGGGCAGACCGAGCACCACATAGTCAACAGCACAGATTTCGTACAGAAGATGGAAAACCACAACTGGCTCCAGGGGAGAAACTTGTCTCCTATGATGTTTGTGCACTGTTCACTAGCATCCCTGTACCCAAGGCTCTCCAAGTCATTCGGGAGAAGATTGAGAATGACTACCACCTTTGTCACCGGTGTGAAGTCACTACAAAACAGGTGCTAGAACTATTGGAACTGTGCCTCGCTAGCACCTACTTTTCATTTAACTGTGATGGTGTGGAGGGGTAAGGGGTGTGCAGGTGAAGACAGGCAGATGGTGAGAAGTGCAGGAACCAAGGGACAGCAGCCAGTCAAGAAGACGCAGTGGACGACGTGGAGTTTTTCTTCTTTTATTTCTCTCCCATGGCTAGGAGCTCAAACCAGGAACGCAGCCTGGGAACTCTCTCGCTCTCAGCACTCAGCGCACTGAGTGCGCCCTCCCTCTGCCTCTCACGCCAGTCGCTCACATCATGGAACTCTAGGGGAACTCTCTCCATTCTCACACAATGCTTTACTTTTATAACAACGTACCGAGCCGCAAAGCCAGCGACACGGTGCCGAAGACGAAACGAGCCTTGCGAGGCCGGAACCAACAGAATTTTGTGTTTTCTATGGCAGCTTCAGTGTTGTCTGGCTCGCTGTCCGTTCAAACTATTAACACATATTTACTATCGATGAAAACCTCAGAACACAAGGAATAAAATGCAGCAAGTCACATTTGACAATTTTGTTCCTGTACTAAATCATTGCTGATTAATGTCCCAGAGTGAAGCCACTTTTAACAAGCTTACGTCATATTTTCCTTTATTTCGATGAAAAATACTAAACAGCGTGAAATAATTTTGTAATGAATAAAAAGCTGGCATCTCGCTCTTTTTATACATATAAATTTCATTTTCCGAGACAGTGTCTAAGTGGAGATTTCTGTTATTAAAAATTACTAGAAAACACAGCTGACTTTTCACTTCGTCGGACCGTCCGGCGCCTACTTTTGACACAATTTTCAACTGAAAAATACTCTGTTGAAACGGTCTGTTAAATAATAAATTCTACACATTTTCAGTTGTATTCATAACAGAAATGGAGTCATAAGCAAGATTTCGATCGGGAAGTCCGAATTTCGTAGAATGATAATTTGGATCAAAACTCCGACAATGAACGAAGAAGGCGACTTGATCAAGGGAACCGGCGTCGTCAGTCATTTCGTATAGTCGCAAGCCTGTGCGGAATAGATCCTAAGCATGCGATATACGAAATGAGAGCTCATGGACATTACTTTTAACATGCATATTCAGATTCTTCAGTTTTCCTCTTACTTTTTGTAAAATCAAGAATTATTCAATGTTCATTCGACAGACAATTGAAAATGGCGCCAAGATTGCTCGTGCGAAATACCAGTTTAGAGAAAATATGGGCTTCTCAGCCCAGTACGGTTGTAATGAATCAAATACATTAATTTTTGTGACTTTAGCGACGTACATACAACTATGTAGGTTCTGAGGTATTCATGATTTAAAGAATTTACACAATAAAATAAATGAGATTCGACCAAGGGAGGTAAGGGGAAGATAACTCTTGAACAAAACATTTTCATCCACGAAAGGTAACCAAAAGAAATGTATACACTGTTAGCACCCGGCTACATCCCCCCCTACTCTGTTACAACCAGCGTCCTCGCCGACATAAAATGACAGAGTCATCAAGTACAACACATAAATCAATGGGGAAAACTGGAGAGAACAGGGAAAGGGGCATTCTGGGCCACTTCCGCCCTCACTCAGTTCGGGCGAAAGTAACCCAGAATGCCCCTTTCCCTGTTCTCTGACAAGTAAGAGTAATACTGTGTAGGGTTATCCGTTTTCAATACTAATTTACTAAAGTTTTCAGAGAGTAGCTAGGACTGAACACATTCCCATAGAGTAACGCAGGGAAAAGCAGTTGTGTCTGAACGCGCCCATATACACGGTGGGTGCACCAGGCTATCCGATTACTTCGCGGTATGTTAATTGCAGCCTGGGGAGAGAGAGAAACCCTAAGGTTAAGTTGCCCTCAGAACAGACAGACAGACAGACAGACAGAGAAGAGAGACAGAGAGACAGACAGACAGACAGAGAGGCGGGCCACACAACACACACACCACACACCAACACACACACACCACCCCACAACACACACACACACCAACACACACACACACACACAACACACACACACACA
>CM031627.1:48263816-48318816 GCA_018398815.1 Conus ventricosus
TGTGTGTGTGTGTGTGTGTGTGTGTGGTGTGTGTGTTGTGTGTGTGTGCGATGAATAAGAATCAGTAAGACTGTGTTTGATTTTGTATTTTTATTACAGAAGAAATCGGGGGTTATGAAATTGATCGAAAAAAAAATCACTTACTAGTTTGATGCAAAGCTTGAGACTTTGGTCATGTCATGTGCGTGTGGCTGCCAAAGTTCAGCTGCATGAAACTGCCATTGTCAGTTACATTGCGCATTTTGGATCAAACAAGCTTTAAACGTTAAGTGATCCGACTTTTTTGCTGTTGTAGTCTGAGCAGAGGCATGTATCAAACTTGTGAACTAATCAATGAGGGAAAATAATCTTGCCATTAAGCGCTGATGTGAGTTAGTTTTGATCGATTTTGTGTGTATTGTCATTGTTGTAATGTTGCCTAACAACTTGTGCACACAATATCATGCTGTTTCTTCGTTCTCTGCAGGAAATAAACCTAGTCGAGTTTGGTATTAAAAGAATTGTCTGCAATTCGCCAATACAGTCGTCTCAGGAGCGTATAAGTATTATATTCTTCACGACAACAACGAATTGTCCAACTGACAACCCCTTTTTTAACGACCGCCACAGCAATGCCGAAAACATAGCTGCTGGACTTGTTGTGTGCACGGCTGACAGGCAGCGCTGTGTACAGCGCAGTTAGCTAGTGGGTAGGAGCGGCCTGCAGTAAACACTGCCTTCCCTGACCTTGGCAAGTGCAGCAGCCGGAGAGGTGTTAACTCCCTTGCTTCGCTGAACACTAAAGAAACTCGCTCTGAACAGCCGTTAAGGGGGGGGGGGGGGGGGGGGGTGGAGAAGAAGATGGAGATTGCAGGGGGAGCGGCATGATCCGGAGGGGACTGTTGTGACAGGAGGAACAGAATGCCTACGCGGGGAATATTGGAAAAAAAGCAGAAGGGGGGAAGAGAGTGGGGAGGGGGGTTGTTGGGTAAGGGCGCAGGGTAAGGGGAGGGGGGAAGGGGGCAAGGAGAAATCGGGGTGGTGGGGGGGAGGGGAGGAGTTGCAAACAAAGGGAAGGGGTGTCTTAAAGGGAATAAAATTTGTCTTCTGTACTTTATTTGCTCGTAATTTTCCTAAATATTTATTAATTATCTTTCTGGATTTTTATGTGCATGTATCCTGTCTTGTATTGAGTCCTTTGAAAATCGTGCCTATATTACATATCCAGAATGTTCCTTCTGATACAGTTTTTTTCTCTTCTCTGACATTATCGATTGCTATTATCTGCAAAAAATCTTCTTCTAAATCAGGATGGGGGACAGTGCATACGTGTTTTCATACGTTACTCTTAGTTTTTTTTTGTTTTTTTTTCTTTTTTTTCTTTTTGTTTTTTTTGTTTTTTTTCCCCCCCTTGCATGGGAAGGTTCTCTTTTCCTTTTGAAAATTTTCATAAAAAATTTCCCAATCCATCATTAAATTAAATTTCACATGCACCAATAAAAAAAGGGATTTTATACTATATTTTTAGTAATTCCATACAAAACCCTTGTCCAATTATTTGAGGGAGTGTCTTTCATTGAGAAAATTTAACTTAAAGGGGAACCCCCATGAAATGCTGGGGTTTTTGTTGCCAAAGTAGAAAAAAAGGCCAACAAAAAAAACAACCCAAAAAATTTTAAAAAAAAAAAAAAAAATAAAAATAATAACATCAACTTTGAATAAAACAATAAGTTTTTCTATGGCCCTAGGGGGGATTTGACGGGAAAGGGGGGGGAGGGCGGTTAAAAAAATGGGGTGGGGGGGGGGGGGGGGGGGGAGAGGGGAGGGGGGGGGTTAAAGAATGGGAAATAAAGAAAAAAAGGGGAAAGGGTCACTTTTCCCGCTTTTGCAAATCCAAACATATTTGATCCACCCCTAAAATGCGGAAAGGTTTGAATTTTTTTTGGGTATAATAATGTATACGTTTTTTTTGTACTGTGACTAAAAACACTAATAAGAATGAAAACATTGTAGTATTTCCCGGCAAAATTTTTTATTGGGGATTTTTTTGTAGTGTCTAATTGCCCCACAGTGTGCTATATGGAAAACCAGTTTTTAATAAAATCATGATAGCCCCATTTCCATTTATTTTGCTTTGTTTTCTTTTTTGATATCTATATTTAAGTTCGACTTTTAAATTCAGACGTTTTGGGGATTGGGGTTAATAATTCTATTTTTAAGACAAAAAATTTGCCCATAGTAAAATAAGTTTAAAAAATTTGGTTTGTTTTTTTTTTTTTCGTGGGTTTCCCGAACAAGTTTCAGCTCGCCCATTCAGTGACAATCTGAAACAATGTTCACATTTTGTTTCAAATTATTTTTCCCAAATTTTCCTTCCGGGTTTTCTTGTTTTTTTATTGGACAATACCACAAAAAATTGATGAATTGTGTCTCTTTCTTTTTACAAAAATTCTGCATTTACGCTGTTTGAGAGCCCCATTCTTTTCGGGAAGTAGGGGTTTGTTTCCCAAAAAACCCTGTGGCAGAGTTTCAGTTGAAACCATCTTTTTTTTTATTCTTTGATTTTTGGGGACATGTTTAAAGTACAGTTTCCCAGTCTCCCGGTTTGTATCTTTTTTTCCCCTTTTTGAAAAAGACTTATTTTAAATTTCCAAACAAATTTTACCAGGGCAAATTTGTAGAAAATTTTTTTGATCCTTTGACAACAGTTTTAAAAATTTTTAAAACTTTGCTTTTTTCATTTTGACATGTTTTCAAATGTTATGTTTTTTTTTCCCTAGCGTATTCTGTTATGCCGGGACCCAGCCCAAAATAATGGAGGTTTTTCACCTGCACTCCAAACCCTTCCCCTTAAAATTTTATTTTTGTGTTTAAAAAAAGTGCCATTTTCATCCACCCAAATTCTCCCCCCTGAATTTTTTCCCTTTGGGTCAAACCAAAACTTAAAATAAAAATGCGTTTTAGCAATTTTGAATTTATCGTTTTTAAAAGTTTGGGTTTTTTGCTGAAATTCTCTCAGTTTTCTCAAAAAATCTTTTTGAAATTTTGGGGAAGTTTTTAAAAGTTTTAAAAAACCCCCTTCCTTTCCCAAAAAAGGGGTTACACCTACTCTGAAAATTATTCTTTGCCCAAAATTGTTTTAGTTTTTTTACTTTGGACAGAGCGTTACAAAAAATGTTTTCCCAACTTTGGCTTTTAGAAAATTAAATTTTATAATCCATGACAGTTTTAGGTTTGGAAATTTTAAAGGCGTAAATGTCTGGAAAAACTAAAACCTCCGTTTTAAATTATTATAAATGCATACTTTCGTTTAATTTTGTCGGGTTTTTTTGTCCCATCCCAAATTCAAAACACATCTTTTGCAGAGTTTTTTGTCCTGTCAGGGGGGGTGGGAAATTTTAAACATCCACAGGTATTAAAAATTTTGGGAAAAAAAAAATTTAAGAGATTTTAATACTGCCCCTTAAAAAGGAGGGACACTTTGCGTTTTGCCCAAAATTTTAAAAAAGGTTTTAATTTTGAAAATTTGATCTGACATTTATTTTGTTTTTGTTTTTATAGTTTCAGTTGTCATCCAAATTCCTGAAGTTTAAATTTCTATGGGGGTTTTTCCTTTTCCCATATGTTTTTACCCCAAAATTTTACAGTTTGGGGGGCCTTTCTTTTCCCCTTTACCCTTTACGTTCCCGGGTTTTTTTTTTTCAAAATTTAATTTAAAAAACTGAAAATCCTTCAAATTTTCTATTGATTTAAAACGGGTTTTTCATATGATTTTTTTCCCCCCCTTTTTAATGAAAACGAGTGTCGTCTCCCCAAAACGGGTTTTTTTAAAATTTGTGGCAGATTTTTTTTTTCCCCTTTTATTTCTTTCCATCTTCTTTTAAATTTTGCTGCTGAAAATTCAACCATAACACAAAGAGATATGGGGATATGGGATCACTTTGGCGACATCCTCTCCTAAGGGGAAAAAACTTGAGTTTAATTTTCCGGGTTAAAACCGATTAAGGGAGTTTTAAAATTTTTTTGTAAAAGTGTTTATCCATTTACTTTATCCTTTCCAAAGCCACAGAAAGCTGTTTAATTTTTTCCAAAGAGCCCCAGTTTAGGGGATTTCGAAACCCTTTCCCAAAAGTCGACTGAGCCCATTTAACCCAGGCGGGATTTTTTTTTTTTCAAAGGGTAATGCATCATTTTCGTACAATTTTTAAATTATCCCCAATTTACCTCCCTGATATGAACCTTGTTAATTTCGTAAATTTTGTTTGGGTTTGGACTGTTTTAATTTTTTAGTATGCAGGTTAAATCCTATTTTGCAAAAAAGTAACATTTAACGTGGGTTTGGTCTCCATTTTGTTTTTTTTTCCTTGGGTTTGTCCCCCTTGGGTTTAAACTATTATTATCCCTTCTCTTTTTTTTACGGTTTTTTTTCCTTTTTAAAAAACCCTTTCTTTTAGAAAAAGGGATTAAAAAATCCCCCAGTTTTTCCCAAAAAAAAATTAAAAGGAAAAATTTTAACTGAAAATTCCTTTCCCCCCCCCCTGGGCTTTTGTCATTTTGCATATTTTTCAATGCTTCTGTTGCTTCTTCTTTTGGTATGGACCCTCCATTTAAATCGGATTTTTTTAAATTTTATTTAAATTTTTTGGCAATTTTTTTGGTAAATTGCCTATATCGGTTCCCGAAATTTCTCCGTTCTTTTAAGACATAAAAAAAAAGGGGATTTGGTCTCGTCTAAAAAGGGGTTCGGTTGTTTCCTTTCAATACCGGGGCCCTTTGTGTTGTTTGTTTTAACTTTCTTTTTGTTAAAATAAAATTTTTCTTTTTTAAGATTACAAAAATATTTATTTATTTTTTTCCCCCTTGAGTGCCCACCTAACCTTTGATTTTAAAACATTACCCCTTCCATTTTTTTTTTTTTGATCTCTACCAGCTGGCCTTCTTCTCCTTTAGAGTTTTTCTTTCAGTTGGGTTTAGGGAAAATGAAAAATTGCTCTAAAGGGGTTTTGTTTTTTGTTCTAAAAAGTTTGTTCAGCTTTTTGGTTTTTTTTTTGGGTTTTAAACTTTTCGAAATTTTTTTTCCCCTGTTTTCCCATTGAAAGGTGTCAAAAATTGGTGATCTGATACTCCCAAATTTTGGTCTAAACTTTTTAAGGTATTTGTTTGGGAATTTTCTCTCATATCCCGGAAAGATGCATTTGGGAACTTAACTTTTCTATTCGTTATTTTTTTGATTGAAATAGTGTAATCTTTTAACAGTGACGGTTTAATTTCCAAAGGGTTTTTATTTTTTTCCTCAAATTTAAAGGGGACTTCCCTTTTTAATTTAGGGAATTTGGTTTACTGCCCCGGAACCAAAAAGAATTTTCCCGCGTTATTTTTAAATGAATTAATTAATTTTCTTTTGAAACTTAAAAAATAGTCAAGGGGGGCTTTGTTGACGTGGAATTTGGGCTTCGCCCTGGGATTCGAGGGCCCCCCCTTTGGGGTTTAAATTTCTCTAAACATCTATTTAAATTTAACTCAAAATAAATTTCAATCAAATTCCCCCCCTAGCTTTTCATTGTTCATATTTTTAAATTATTTTTTCTAAGGTTTGGGTTGAGTCTTTAAAATTTCCAGTCCCAGCAATAACAATTTTCGGGCTACCCCCTTCCCCCGTTTGAAATTTTTTATGTTCTGAAAAAAAAAATGGGTTTATCCCTGTTTGGCCCCTAAAAAATTTTAAATTAAAGTTTGGCTATTTGTTTCCCAAAAGTATTTTTTAACTAAAAAAAATAATTTTCCCTTTTGTGTCTTTAACTGTTTTTTCTATTTTTTAAAGTTAAAGTTATTGGGTTTTAAAAACAAATTTTCCCATTTCCCCCCCTTGACCCGTGTTATTTGAAGAAAAAACACCAAATTTAAAAACCATTCCCGCTTGTTTCTGGCGTTCTAAGTTTTTTGTAAAATGTGTATCTTGTAAGGGAAAAATTAAAAGAATATTGTTTTGTGTAAATGTTGGGAAAAACTTTTCTCCCTTTTTCCAATATGATTCCAAAGGGCCTGGCCGTTTAAGAGAAGTATTTTGATTCTACCCCTTATTTTTTTTGTTATTTCTCTTTTGTCTTGCTCCCTTTTCCCTTGCTTCGTTTTTTGTTTTAAAGAAAGTATGAAAAGTTCAAGCCCAATTTTGACTTAATTTTATTTAAAAAGGGAAAAAATTAAAAGAGAATGAAAAAAAGATTTTTTTTTGAGTGGTCATTGGACAAAGGCCCTTTCCGGGCGTTAAAAATAAAAAAAATAAAACAAAAAAAAAAAACCCTAACCCCGGATTCGCTTCCTTTAAGTGAATATCGCGGGTTTTTAAAAACTAAGACACCAAAAAAAAAATTTAAAAAGTAACACCATTTTTTTTCCCTTTATTTTTTTTTCTTCCCCGGACATTCATTTGCAAACAGTTTCCATCAAAAAAGCACAAAATGTTTAATTTAAAAAATGTGTGTTTTGGTTTAAAGAGACATTTTTTTTACATTCGCCCTTTTATACTAAAAAAAAATATAGAAGGTAATAATTAAAAAAATTAGGCATACAAACAAAAAATTTTTTTTGTGTACACACAATATTTAAAAAAGTTTCCAAAAACATCCCAAAATCAGCATTTCATGGCCGGGGTTTTCCCCAAAACAGCATTTTTTGCCCCTATGTTTTTGGGTTTAACATGTGGCGCGGGGTGCGGGATGTGCGTTTTGTGGGCCCGTTTGCGTGGCCTGCGTGTGTGTGGGTGTGTGTGCGTGGGGTGTTTTGGGGTACGCGGGGGGTGTGCGTGGGGCGCGTAGTGTGGGGTGCGTGGGGGCCCTTTTGTGCATGCCCTGTGTGTGTGTGCTCGCGGAAAAAAGGGAGCTTGCCCTGGTGGGAAAGGGTGGGGGCAAAGGGGGGGGGGGGGGGGGGGGGCGTTTTTGTTTGTAAAAGCTAGTTTTATTTATAAAGTTTCTTTTTTTTCTTGGGTTCCTCCCAAAAAAAATGTGCAGAAGGGAAAAAAAACCAGCGAAACAAAAAACCAGAATTTATCTTTGTGCCTTGAGGAAAGAAAAAAAATAAGCAAACCAAAAGGGAAATTTCCCCGTTTTAAAAAAATATTTTTTCATACAAATATTTTTTCATTGGGACAGTGGATCTCATAGGGAAAAATTCATAGGAAAAAATAGTGTGATCTCCAAAAGGAAGGATCCCCCGTGTGGTGTGTGGGGGCGGTGCCGTGTTGTGTCGTGCGTGCAAATCATGCACGCGGGGTGCATGCGCGGTTTTGTTCGTGCGAAGGGCGGAGTGGTTGTTTCGCGCGCGCACTTTTGTTGTGTGTGTGTGTGTGTTTTGGGGGTGTGTGTGTGTGTGTGTGCGCGCGCGTTGTGTTTTGTGTGTGTGTGTGTTGTTGGGGGGGGGGTGTGCGGCGCGCGTGCATATGCGAAACGAAAAGCGCCCAGCCCTTGCCCCCGTGTTAATTTAGGAAAAATCTTTTCAAAAAAAATCAAAAGGGAAATTGGGGGGGACAAAAAAAAAAGTGGGAAGGGTGGGGGTGGGGAGACATCCAAGTTTTTAAAACCAAAAGTCAATGCTACCCCACCTGCATACAAACCTTTAATATTACAATGGGCTTTCGGCAATAAATTTAGAATTCATGGGCAAATTTTAACTAAAATTTTTCTTTTATTCCTTTTAAAGCCAAAATTTTTTGTATTGGGGGGGGGAAAAAGGGAGGAAAAAAATGAGGGGGGGGGGGGCCCAGGGGAGAGGGGGTAAAATAAAGAAAAGAGGGGAAAAGGAAAAGAGAGGGGGAGAGGAGGGGAGAGGGAGGAATCCCAAGAAAGAGAGGGGGGGGGAGGGGATAAGTTTTATAAAAAAGCTTCAGCTAAAACATTTGAACAAACCTTTACCAATTGCCCCGAAATTTGGTATGGATGATTTAAAAAAGACTGGACAAATCCCCACTTAATAGGGGAATTTAAATTTTTACACAGTAAAATTTAAAATTTAAACAGTTTTAGCAGAATGATCATAATTCCATTTGGAAAAAGTGACTTTTGTAAACATGTACATTTTTCATTGGCTATTTGTGTATCAAAAACAAAACAGTCATGTCAAAAATCATTTATGCAACCCCCCCTGAAAACCTTTTGAGGTAGGGGGGTACAGATAAAAAATTTCCCCGAAAAAAATTAAGTACCCAAAATTTTATGCCTATCCTTTAATGGGTTTAATAAATTTTTTCAAGAGAGGAGAGAGAGAGAGAGAGAGTGAGGGGGAGAAAAGAGAGAGGAAAAGGGGGGGGGGAGAAGTGGAAAAAGATAAGATAAAAGGTTTCTTTGCCCCGTTTCCGCAAAGGGCCACAATCAGGGGTTTGGGGGAGAAAAAGAGAGAAGGGGCAATTTTTAAAATTTTAAACCCCTGAAATTGATTGGAAAAAGTGAAAAAAATCAAATTTAAATTTTTTAAAGCCCAAATTAAAATTTCGTTACAAAATGAAAAATTTAAACCTGCACATGTTTTCATGTATAAATTTATACTTTTCACATACACATATACAAAATATATATACAACCCTAATTTTTTATATACACACATATACACATGGATATACATACACATTTCCCTTACCAAAAATATATCTCAAGGGGGAAAAGAGGGAAAGGGGACAAAAAAAGAAGAGAGAGAAGGGGAGAGGAGAGAGAGAGAGGGAAAAAAACAGAAGGGGGGGAGACAGGGCAGCCCGAAGACAGCCCGGTAGTCTGACAGACAGAAAAGACGGAGCGGGGGGGAGAGAGGGGGAGAAAAAGAGGGAGGGAGGGGGGAGAGAGAGAGAGGGGAGAGAGAGAGGAAGGGGGATGGGGGAGAGGGGAGGGGGAAGGGGGGAGAGAGGGGAAAAAGAAGGGGGAAAGGGTGGGGGGGGGGAGGGGTTTGGGGGGGGTCATTTACATGTAATATTTCAACTGACCTAAATTTTCACTTAAAATTTTTAAAACAGTTACTAAATTAGGTTATGGTGATGTAAATGAGGGTGAACAAATTTAGAAATTAATGTGTTAAAAAATTTTTTTGTTTTCACCGTAAAAATTTAAAGTTAAACAGTTCAGCAGAAAACCCATTGAACAATTTATAATTTGGGGGAAAAAATCATAACCAAATTTTTTCCCTTTTTTTCTTTCCCCCCGAATTTCCTTGAGGTCTATTTGGGACATTGAAAATGCAGATCAAGGGTTTTCCCAAAAAAATTAAGCCCCATCCCGTATTCAAAATCTTGAATTTTGTGTTTATTTAAACCATTTCAAAAGAGAGGAAACGGAGGGGAGGGAGAGAGGAGAGAAAAGAAAAGGGGAAGGGGGGAGAGAGAGAGAGGGGGGCGGGGGGGGGGGGGGGGAAGAGGTGGAGGGCAGAAAAGAGAGAGGGGGGGAGAGAAGACAGACAGAAAAGACAGAAAGAGGGGGGGGAAAAAAAAAACACACACCCCACCAACCAAACCCCCACACACACAAACACCCCCCACACACACACAAAACCCCCACACACACACACGGGACACCCCAAAATATATACATATACAAACCACAAACCCCTACTTTTTATATTTCACCCTATTACCCTACACACACACACACACAACCCCCACACCACACACACCCCCACACCACCCTATTTTTATATATATATATATTTAAATATATTTTTATATTATATTTTTTATATATTTATATATTTATATATATATTTTTTATTTATATATATATATATATATATATTATGATAATATTATATACATGCACCCCATTTTACCTTTCATACCAACCCCTATTTAAAACACCCCCACATACACACAATAACACATATATACACCCTATCCCTACCACATATACACACACACACACCCACACTTTTATTATATAAATTTATATATTTTATATAAAATATATAATATATATATATATATATATTTTATATATATATATTATATTATATATACATACACATGCACACACATACACCATATACACATACACATATTCACACATTATACATATAAAACATACCCCACAACACACACACACACACAACCACACACACCCCACACACACACACCACACACAGCACGCGCGCGCATACACACACCAACACACACACACACACACACAACACACACACACCACACACACACACACACACCACACACAAAACATACACACAATATGGAGAGAAAAAGAGAGGGAAAAGAATAGAGATTATATTTAGGTATGGAAGACATACCAATTGTACATGTAATGTTAAAGCAATAAAATTTGGTATACAAGTACATGAGGCTGGCATTTTTGGGGGCCAGATGTGAACAAAATAAAGCCGAAATTTGGGTAAACAATCTATGTGACAGTTACCAATCCACTTCACAGCAAGTTATTGCACTCTAAACATCAGTTAGAGGAGAGAGGAGAGAGAGAAGGAAAAGAGAGAGAGAGAGAGAGGAGAGGAGAGAGAGAGAGAGAGGGAGAGAGAGGAGGGGAGTACTAAACAGGAATTATGTTCATGTGTTTGAGTGACGTGAGGACGAGGTCATGTACAAAGACCATACACATTATACAAAGGCATACATACCCATCAGTCAGGGTTCTGTCACTTTTTTTTTTTAGGTAAGTGAAAGCCATAACCACATATACAGATTCTGTCAAATTTGACTGAACATCTAGAGACACTGAACATTTACCACACTATTCTCTTTATGTTTTTTCATACATTCTGTGTAATTTAGATGGGGCTAGCAGTTTCTCAAATGATCAAATACTTACATCATGGGACAATTTGTACACATGTATCAGAAGGAGAGAGAGAAAAAAAAAAATAAAAAAACCAGCATTAAAAAGAGAAATTACTGCACATCAGTTAGGCACAGAGAGAGAGAGGAGAGAGGAGAGAGGGGAGAGAGGGGGAGAGAGAGAGAGAGAGGAGAAAAGAAGGGGAGAGAGAAAAGGGAGAGAGGAAGAGAAAAAAAAAAGAGAGAGGGGAGAGAGGGGAAGGGGGAGAGAAAAGAGAGAGGAATTTACTCACTACATTTAAAGTTCAGCACAAACATATTTCCATAAATGGTTATACAATAAAAAAGAGAGAGAGGGGGGAGAGGTAGAGAGACAGAAAGAGAGGAAGAGGGAACGAGAAAGTTGGTGAAAAATAGAGAAGAGGGTGAAATAAGTAATTTCATAACACTTCAAGTTCCTTACATACATACCCAAAACCAATGTCATGCATTACCTCATTTGAATTTTGCACAAACAGTTTGATATCTATAATGAAACATAATTTTCACCCCTACAGCCTCCCCCCCCCCCCCCCCCCCCCCCCAAAAAAAAAAAAAAAACCCAACCAAGAGAGAGAGAGAGAGACGGGGAGAGAGAGATGAGGATAAAGAGAGAGAGAGAGAGGAGAGAAAAGAGAGAGAGAGACAATGACAATGACAATGGACAATGACATCTTTAATGACAATAACTGATTGGCTCTAATGCCATGGAAGTGCAAAAATTACAGAAAATACGGCAAATGCGGCATATAATGCATAAACCAAGTCAATCAACTTTTATCACAACCACTATGTGTCCGAACTGGTCAACGTCAAATAATGAAACAAAAACGACAAACATAATGAAACATATACCAAAGGACATTTACACATTTTAAGAGGAAAGCCAAATTTTCCACACAGGGCTAGTATTTCCCATTTTGTGTTCGATCAACCGACAAAATTAAAAATTTCCCATAAATGAGGGACAACATGGATATATCGTTTATATCTTGGGGGACTCGTAACACCTAATAACGTAAAATTATCTTAGATTAGGCCTAATTCAAAATAGAAAGTCTTTTCTGCTTAGGTTATATGCGTCATTAATGAACTTAGCAAGCAATTTAATGTTCATTTTCCGTTGAAAAAATACCAACAAGATCAGTCTCGTCACATCACGATTCCAAATAAACCACAATGTCATACGTTAAACCATCATTTCCCTTACATACGAACAAAAAAATGTGCTTTCGTCCTTTAGTCCGTCTGAACACAAGGACATACGCTTTTTCAGGAACTTCTTTTAAATACCAGTTTATTTATAAACAGTCCACGTTCTCATTCTAAATTTGCTAAGTACCCCTGTGCCATTTATTTGTTATAATGTTTAGGTATTTTTCAGGCTGAAAGTAATCTTTTAAATGAATTATACCAGGCGTATTTAGTATTTTTTTATATGTGAGTGCAGTTTTGTTTAACAATCAATAAGCCGCTGTTTAAATTCATACAAAAACAGTTTTTCATTTTCCCCCTTTTGCATAAACCAAATTATGCCAAATCCATTTTCGGTTAAAGCTCTTTTGATATTGATGCCCAATTATGATGTCCTGTTTCATGTTGTTAAGGAGCATTTATACGCTGTTTACATATACGAGTTACTGGAAACCCGGGTTAGTTTTAGTCAGTATTTCAGACCATTTAACATAGGTTCTTATAAGTAACGGGTATCTACCTGATTCACCGTACGACTTTTTATTTGAAGAATGTAAAGGTGTATTTAAAACATCTCTTAATGGCAAAATTTGTGAACATTTTCCATATGTTTGTTTTCCTTTTAACCCCCAAATTTCAGCGCCATACGTCAGCATCGGTTCAATCTGGAATCAAATAATTTCCAAAACAAAATAATATCAGTGGATCCAAGTCTTCTCAAAGCACGAGAATTTCATTCCCCCTTTTTCCCCTTTCCGGGCTGTTTCTGACCATCCTGGTGTCAAACTTTAAATTTTTTGGTGAAAAAACATGCCCAAGTATTTATATTGGTTTGTAACTCTGACCTATCTTTACCCTCCACCATACTTCGCTTGCAGATAGATACCCTCCTTTGCGGAAAACGATTATGTTGGTTTTGTCTAAATTTATGTTAACTGCAATCGATTCTGCTTCGATTTGAGCACATTAAGTTGGTTTTGGAGTCCTATTGGAGTATCTGAAAACAAAATAACATCATCGGCGAAAAGTAATAAGAATATTTCAATGCTCCTAGAAGTAACTGTATGCCATGTCTTTCATGTTTAGATAACTCTATTGCAAGTTCATTGATAAAAAAAGAATAAATTTTGGACTTAATATGCAGCCTTGTTTTCCCCCTCTTGGACAAGAGAAATATTTAGAATACAAACATTTGTCGCGAACAAAAAGCCAAAACTGTTTCATATATTCCTCTTAAAGCCTTGTACAATTTACCCTCAACGCCAGGGTTTTCTTAATATTCCCCTAATATATTTCTATTTACGGAATCAAAAAGCCTTACGAAAATCAACAAATGCTATATACAGTTTTGATTTCTTGAAAGATAACGTGGACTACTGAATACAATGTGAAAATTTGATCGGTTGTACTATAATCCCTTTTGAAACCTGCTTGTTGTTCAATAATTTTTTCCTCCCTTTTTGCCCATTGTGTTAATCTTTTATTCAGATGTTAGTATAAATTTTACCCCGTACACTTGATAACGATACCCTCTATAATTATCTGGAATATTTTGTTTCCCTTTTTGAATAAAGGTACAATTATGATTTTGACCACTCAGTTGGGAAAATTCCACTATGGAAGAGTCTGTTAAACAAACTGACAAGAAATTCTGTTATCAGATTTATTAGAATTTTTCAAAATCTCATTGATTTTACGTCTGGGCCTGCGCTTTTACCACGTTTTAAACTTTAATACTGTCGTTTACCTCTCTTGTAGTTATTGTATCATTAAATAAAGGTTTTGAGAATATTCGTCCTCTACATCAAATTGTCCTCCTGGAATAAGAATTTACAAATGAGTTTAAAAAAAAATCTGAAAATGATCGTGCCTGTTTAACCGATATTTGATTGTAGATAAAAATTTTTTTTGCTTATTGATCTTTTTGTTGACCAAAACAATTTTGGGGGCGTTAACAGATGCTTTCAGTTTTACTAATCTATCAAAATCAAAATTTTTTCTTTTTATCTTTTTTTAATTTATTATAATCTGTTCTAGCCTTTAGTAACTTTGTCTTCATTCAATAAGGTTTGTTTCTGAAACGTCTATAACTTCTGAGGAGGCCCGTGATTGTTTTTTCATTCTTTCCAATTCCAATCCAAACCAATCATTAACTTTTTTGTATACCTCCCAACCCCACGAACCATTTCACGCAGCAGCTCCATATAATGCATTCGAAAAAGATCAACACATTCATTTACATCAAAATCCAAAAAATTGTTTGCTCGTTCCATGCTCTCTTTAAAGTATTAGATTCCAGTTTCCCTTTTTATATATCTGTGCATTTTCCCCACACCCCCACAACTTTTTCCTCCCCCACGCACTGTTGTCTTCTTTCCACAACACTCTCTCCTTTCTCCCATCGCATTTTAACAGGAAAGTGCCAAGAATACAATTGTTCATTATTAGCATGTCACAGTAACCATGTAGTTCCCCAGACACAATAAATTTTCAATTGGTATGCTTCCGTGCGTGAAATAATGTAAAATCGCCTGTGAATCCCCTTGACGCAACCTTTTAATATTTATTAAACCAGACATGAAACAAAAGTCCAACAGGGGATTTACCAAATTCATTAACAGTTTTATTTTTAGACATCGTTGGAACTTTACTTCTTCATCATAATCCAGGTTTCTTAGGGTGTAAATAATCAATCATATTTTCAATTTTCGGTTGTTCATATCCTGTCCTGGGAAATTAAGTTTGCCACAAAAAATAACTTTCATATCTTCCTTTTCGGAGCAAGTTGACAGGTGTTCTTCAAAAATAAGAATGCCATTTTTTTATTTCACAGTTATTATAATAAGGACTACCTTCAGGGGGCACTAACCAGCAATGAATAAAACGTCTTTTTCCATATCAAATAAACATTTATCCAATTTCAAAACAATCAAATTATCGCACTTTTTCTCTAACTTGCATAACAAACTGAGAAAAGCAATCTTTTCCAGCACCAAAACTCCACCTGAATTTTTTCCATGCGAAGATAATTTCGTTGCAGGAGCTCATATTTTGCATAATCTTGAAACATATTACAGAAATCATATGTTTCCAACAAAAGTCTCAGTCAAGCACACGAAATCAAATTCACGATGTGATGGTGTGGAGGGGTAAGGGGTGTGCGGTGAAGACAGGCAGATGGTTTAGAAGTGCAGGAACCAAGGGAGAACAGCCAGTCAAGAAGACGCAGTGGACGAGTGGAGTTTTTCTTCTTTTATTTCTCTCCCATCGCTAGGAGCTCAAACCAGGAACGCAGCCTGGGAACTCTCTCGCTCTCAGCACTCAGCGCACTGAGTGCGCCCTCCCTCTGCCTCTCACGCCAGTCGCTCAACATCATGGAACTCTAGGGGAATTCTCTGTTCCATTCTCACACCACGCTCTACTTTTATAACACCGTATCGGACCGCAAAGCCAGCACCACGGTGCCGAAGAGGAAACGAGCCTCGCGAGGCCGGAACCAACAGAATTTTGTGTTTTCTATGGCAGCTTCCGTGTTGTCTGGCTCGCTGTCCGTTCAAACTATCAACACATATTTACTATCGATGAAACTCAGAACACAAGGAATAAAATGCAGTAAGTCACATTTGACAATTTTGTTCCTGTACTAATCATTGTGATTAATGTCCCAGAGTGAAGCCACTTTTAACAAGCTTACGTCATTTTCCTTTATTTTGATGAAAAATACTAAACAGCGTGAAATAATTTTGTAATGAATAAAAAGCTGGCATCTCGCTCTTTTTATACATATAAATTTCATTTTCCGAGACAGTGTCTAAGTGGAGATTTCTGTTATTAAAAATTACTAGAAAACACAGCTGACTTTTCACTTCGTCGGACCGTCCGGCTCCTACTTTTGACACAATTTTCAACTGAAAAATACTCTGTTGAAACGGTCTGTTAAATAATAATTCTACACATTTTCAGTTGTATTCATAACAGAAATGGAGTCATAAGCAAGATTTCAATCGGGAAGTCCAAATTTCATGAAACGACAATTCAGATCAAAACTCCGACAGTAAACAAAGAAGGCGACTCGCTAAAGGGACCGGCGCTGTCAGTCATTTCGTATAGTCGCAAGCTTGTACAGAAAAGATCATAGGCATGCGATATACGAAATGAAAGCTTATGGATTTTACTTTTAACATGCATATTCAGATTCTTCGGTTTTCCTCTTACTTTTTGTAAAATCAAGAATTATTCAATGTTCATTCGACAGACAATTGAAAATGGCGCCAAGATTGCTCGTGCGAAATACAGTTTAGAGAAAATATGGGCTTCTCAGCCCAGTACGGTTGTAATGAATCAAATACATTAATTTTTGTGACTTTAGCGACGTACATACAACTATGTAGGTTCTGAGGTTTCATGATTTAAAGAATTTACACAATAAAATAAATGAGATTCGACCAAGGGAGGTAAGGGGAAGATAACTCTTGAACAAACATTTTCATCCACTAAAGGTAACCAAAAGAAATGTATACACTGTTAGCACCGGCTACATCCCCCTACTCTGTTACAACCAGCGTCCTCGCTGACATAAAATGACAGAGTCATCAAGTACAACACATAAATCAATGGGGGGAAAACTGGAGCTTTAGACTTCAAGTCTGGAGAGGCATTTCTTCCTAAACAAACCCTTTTATCAGTGTATCAAACAAAACATCAAAACATTTTCTCTCTCTCATTCTTTGTATTCATATCATTCCAACTAACAAGAGCTTGCTTTTTTACAAGGCTTCTGAAAGTTGGCAGATTCGCATTGACTAGAATGGGCATATAATTTAAACAAAATTCCAAAATATCAAATACAAAATGACTAGGAGGATTTGTTTTTCAAACGAATCCAAAACATTGGGTAGGCACCGAGTGACAACAATGGACTTGTTATTTGAACAAAGTTCCAAAATGTCAAGTACCAAAATGACTTAGAGAGGATTTGTTATTTAAAACAACATTCCGAAGGATTTGTTTTTTCAAAAAAATCCAAAACATTGGGTAGGCACCGAGTGACAACAATGGACTTGTTATTTGAACAAAATTCCAAAATGTCAAGTACCAAAATGACTTAGAGAGGATTTGTTATTTAAAACAACATTCCGAAGGATTTGTTTTTTCAAAAAAATTCCAAAACATTGGGTAGGCACCGAAGTGACAACAATGGACTTGTTATTTGAACAAAATTCCAAAATGTCAAGTACCAAAATGACTTTATAATGGAGTTGTTATTTAAAACAACATTCCGAGAAAGTCGGGTACAAAATATACTTTGAATGGATTTGTTAAATTCCAGGGCATTGGGTACCAAACGACAACAATGGGCTTATTATTTGAACAAGATTCCATAAAGTCCGGTACAAAATGGTTAGAAAGGAATGATCAAACTCCTTAGAGTCAAGCCCCCAGGAAAAACATGGACTAGGGGAGGTTTTGTCGTTTTGGACAAAGTTTCCCAAGAGTCACACAACGTAGTTTTCTCTTGGTCATTACTGTCGACTTTGAAAAACAGAGGCGTACATCATTTTACGTCTTTGGAGAACAATCGTACGTACTGTTTATACAAAAAAAGAAAGAAGACAACATTGAAATGTCACAAGGTATTAAAAAAAGTAGTCCACAACACCTCTTTTCAGGAGGTATTTAACAAGAAATCAGTCCTGGGTATGAAAACTGTCCCGAGAACATCTGACCAAGTCAGTTAACTATGCAAGCGTTCAGCCATCTAGGCGGGCACTGAGGGTATACCTTTTTGTTGGTTTCTCTACCAGACGCGTAGACCGCCGTGGGGCTGGCGTAGGTGGGCCAGTAGCACATTGGAGAACTGGGGAGAGCAGCGCGATGTGGTCACCCGGCCACAGCGTCTCACACCACCCCTGAAGAGGCCAGGAAGGAAGCCCAAAGGTGGATGCAGGACTGCAGTGCCGACGGCGACATCCTCCACACGGCCGGCAATGCTGCCGTCGCCCCACCTCAAAGTCAGCCAGAGGCACCCACAGCCACAGTCGCCAGCTCGAGGCAGGAAATCCAGCAGCCACCACCTGCACGGCCACCACTGCAGGTCCGCAGTTGTGCGACGGGCACACAGCACCCAGGACGACGGCCCAGGCGGAGGCGACGGAGGTCGGCACCTGTGAAAACTGGGGACAAACCCCAGTCCTCTGCCCTGCCAGCAGCCAGAATGCTGACAAGCGACATGGCCCAGCAGCACCCAGGCGACAGGCAAAGTCCATTTTGCCTCAGCTGTCACCAGGAGAGATGCGCCGACTGCAGCAGGAGGACCCGTCCATCGGGCCAGCTCTCTCTCCTCCCGGCCAGAGAAGCCTGCAGCTGGCGAGAATAGGGAGCTGATGCAGGGGGTGCAGAGGTAGTTGGCTGGCCATGGTGTCCGGTCTTCTTGGGCTGTGTCTCCTTGGTCCTTCTGTCTCCGATCCTGCTCGCAGCGCCAGTTGTGATGGTGTGGAGGGGTAAGGGGTGTGCAGGTGAAGACAGGCAGATGGTGAGAAGTGCAGGAACCAAGGGAGAACAGCCAGTCAAGAAGACGCAGTGGACGACGTGGAGTTTTTCTTCTTTTATTTCTCTCCCATCGCTAGGAGCTCAAACCAGGAACGCAGCCTGGGAACTCTCTCGCTCTCAGCACTCAGCGCACTGAGTGCGCCCTCCTTCTGCCTCTCACGCCAGTCGCTCACATCATGGAACTCTAGGGGAACTCTCTGTTCCATTCTCACACCACGCTCTACTTTTATAACACCGTACCGGACCGCAAAGCCAGCACCACGGTGCCGAAGACGAAACGAGCCTCGTGAGGCCGGAACCAACAGAATTTTGTGTTTTCTATGGCAGCTTCCGTGTTGTCTGGCTCGCTGTCCGTTCAAACTATCAACACATATTTACTATCGATGAAAACCTCAGAACACAAGGAATAAAATGCAGTAAGTCACATTTGACAATTTTGTTCCTGTACTGAATCATTGCTGATTAATGTCCAGAGTGAAGCCACTTTTAACAAGCTTACGTCATATTTTCCTTTATTTTGATGAAAAATACTAAACAGCGTGAAAAAATTTTGTAATGAATAAAAAGCTGGCATCTCGCTCTTTTTATACATATAAATTTCATTTTCCGAGACAGTGTCTAAGTGGAGATTTCTGTTATTAAAAATTACTAGAAAACACAGCTGACTTTTCACTTCGTCGGACCGTCCGGCTCCTACTTTTGACACAATTTTCAACTGAAAAATACTCTGTTGAAACGGTCTGTTAAATAATAAATTCTACACATTTTCAGTTGTATTCATAACAGAAATGGAGTCATAAGCAAGATTTCAATCGGGAAGTCCAAATTTCATGAAACGACAATTCAGATCAAAACTCCGACAGTAAACAAAGAAGGCGACTCGCTAAAGGGACCGGCGCTGTCAGTCATTTCGTATAGTCGCAAGCTTGTACGAAAGATCATAGGCATGCGATATACGAAATGAAAGCTTATGGATTTTACTTTTAACATGCATATTCAGATTCTTCGGTTTTCCTCTTACTTTTTGTAAATCAAGAATTATTCAATGTTCATTCGACAGACAATTGAAAATGGCGCCAAGATTGCTCGTGCGAAATACCAGTTTAGAGAAAATATGGGCTTCTCAGCCCAGTACGGTTGTAATGAATCAAATACATTAATTTGTGTGACGTTAGCGACGTACATACAACTATGTAGGTTCTGAGGTATTCATGATTTAAAGAATTTACACAATAAATAAATGAGATTCGACCAAGGGAGGTAAGGGGAAGATAACTCTTGGAGAAAACATTTTCATCCACGAAAGGTAACCAAAAGAAATGTATACACTGTTAGCACCCGGCTACACGAACATAATTAATAAAAGATAAATCATTAATTTTACTCAAAAGGCCCTCGATGTTATAACACAGAAACGATAATCGCGTTGCCGGTTGATCATGCTTGTCCTATTTGTCACTGGAGCGTGACCCAGATCGCAACGCTCGCCTATCGTCACTGCCACTACAGTGGCCGCTGGAAATGTGCGAGCGTTCACTGACAGGTAACCTTTCAACTCTGTCTGCTGTCTGTCTTTACTACGGTCTGCACGTGTTGCCCCCTCCATCTATTTCCCCTCCCCCACCACGCTTGTACTGTCCCTCACCACGCGAAGCCGAGTTCGATTTCATCCCACCAATCTCCTCTCTGTCCTTCCCCTTTTGCTGTGAGAAGAACTGGCTAGGTGGGTGTTGTCCGGGGTCACATGACGCGAGGTTTCCCCACTGCTAATTATAGCGGGAGTTTGTTGCCGTGTCACTGGCGTTGTTGGCGTGTTGCCCCTCTCTGCCCCTTGTGTTCCTTCCATCAGTCCGTGTGGGGTGTTGTGCGGGTGTGGGTCTGTCATCCGTGCCTGGTCCTTGCCTGGTGCCTGATCGTTTCTGGGAGGTCGTTTGGGCCCGATCGTCATTACACCTCGCACAAAATAAGGAGAGAGTCCATCCCTTTTTGCCTGTGAAACCATGGCCGCCTGACGCCTGGTAAGATCATTTGGGATTCGGACACCTTGGGCCTGCAGCTGATCATGACAGTCTTTATTCTTTAACAGTTCCATCTTGTCAGAGAGAGAGAGAGAGAGAGAGAGAGAGAGGAGAGAGAGAGAGAGAGAGAGAGAGAGAGAGATATCTAGGAATATATTTCTATGTACTCTTGTGTGTATATATGCGTGCATGTGCGCACGCGCACGAGTGTACGTGTGCGTGTGTGTGTGTGCGCGTGCATGTGCGCATCTCCCTCAACCCTGGTGTACCATTCATTTAAATGCCGTATGCATACATACCATTTGTTTTGTTTTCCCTATCATTAGAACTTGTGAAAAGCTCCAGACTACATAATCAAGCATTCTTTGTTAATCCATAGAAATGTTGGACTTGACATTATATTTCAATGTACCTATTCATTTTCAGTCAGTATCTTCATTAAAATTATGAAGGAGAGAACTAATAAATGCCGCTTCTAACTCACCTAGCCCCTCAACCTAGTTTCGGGGCTAGGCGACCTAGAAGCGGCATTTATTAGTTCTCTGACAAGTAAGACTTCAATAACCAAAAAAATAACGATTATCTACAAACAAACATACTGTGTAGGATTGTCCGTTTTCAATACTAATTTACTAAACTTTTTAGATTTTAGTTTTTGTTTAATCCTGTGTTTTTCCTGATCATTTTCAATAACATCATTTTCGCGCAAACATTCATCAAATGCGTCTCTGTCTTTCATGTGAAATAAAACTACAGTCTTTAACTGTTCTCTAAAGTCTTTTAAAACGGAGTTATATTTTTGACATAAAATCCACACACTTATCCCATCATGTCTTCCGCTGAAAGCCAGTTTTTGACAAAGTGTTTCTCTTTTTAACTATATCTTTTTCTGCTGAACAGTCATCTATAATAAAGAGTGTCTGCGTTCCTTCAAACACTTTATAAAAGTATTCTAAACACTCACTCAGTTTAGTGCTAAGATCAACTAAATATATGTCATCGTCTGTCCATATAAACCTTCTATCATGATATGCTTTGTTCCTTTTAAGTGTTGGACAGAAAATCACAATATAATCAAAATTATAACGATAAACTGTTTGTAATAGGTTGAGGACAAATATTGTTTTCCCACAACCAGTTTGTCCACAAATTAATGAACAATGAGGGGTTTTTGTCATAAAGTTTAACTGCTCCATAGTTTTATAACAGAATTTAATCTAATCCAGTTATTGTTTTTATCATACTCTCTGTCAAAACTTGTTCAGTGTAATAAAACCCTATGAGGCCTAAATGTGTAAGATTAATCCAATTCAGTTCTGTAAGATTGTTTCTATTTAAACTGATATTGATTTTGTTGCTTGTTGTTTATGACCTTAATATCCTCACCATTGTGAAGAATGACGACGGTAACTTTAAGTTTTTCAACGTCTAAGTTTTGCCAGCTAATTAGAATTCCTTTTGAAGGACGTCACTAACGCCCACAACCCCATCCCTCCCCTTATCTTTTAAGACAGAAATTTCAAATATCATTGTGAACGCATCTCCTAATTTCATTTGCGGAATGAACTGTAATTTTGTAGAAGCATCCTTTAAAACCGTTTCTCTTCTGTGGAGGATGTACTGTTTATTCCCATATGGCTTTATTTCAATCTCTTTCCGACTATTGTCGTCTGGCATAAGACTTACATGTAAAGGGCCAGAGTTAAATGCTTTTCTGAAACTTTTTTGACGGCTAAAAAATGTAAATGGGCTTATGAATTCAAATTTTATGTCCCATTCTAAATATGGTTCCAAGTGCCATTTGAGGTCAGGTTTTCGAACTATTTTATATTCTTACTGGCCAACATTATTTGCTTCTACATTGCGCAGTTGTTCTAGTTTAGGAAACTTTTTGCTGTCGCCAACCTCTTTGCGTTTATAATCACCATCTTTAGTGTACTCAAAACCAGACAAAGCGCCTATCTCACCGTTCTGTTCAAAGTCCGCAACGTCTGCAAGGTCTTTTAATTCTAAGGTTATACACCTTACAGGCGCTAATGTAACTCCCGGTTCTTCTGGTCCACGCGACATTTTTAGTACAACTTATTATTTTATTTCCAAAACAATGTGCAGGTTATCACATTTCACGACTTTCCCCGTTTTGTCTTTGATTTTTATATTAAATGATCCGACCCTCCCACAAACTAATCTTTTAAACTGTAAATTAGGGAATTGTATAATTTCATAATCGCAATATGCAGCTTTCCCAGATGGAAGAGCTCTTAAAACAGTTGAGGGCCTTCCATCATATAAGTTTTCATCAGTGCTCAGCTCATCTAAATGAACATAGAGTAATGAATGTAATGCAAGATTGAGCGGACTTTCCCCCTCAAACGTAGTTTCATCTGGCGCAGCACTAAACTATGAGTGGGTAGATTGCTAGTTGTAAAACCTAGCATTTTAGCTAGCTCTCTATCAAAAAAGTAAGATACTTCTTCAGGCTTGAATGTTAACATTGTTTTTAGATTTGCATTGTTAAGTTTGAGAGTAATGTCAAAGTTACTCATTGCTTCTTTTAGTGAGCAAAACCCGTAATAACCATCAGGTATTGTTAACTGGCTAATTTTGGTCCCTGATTTGGTAACTTTTAGAATCTTGTTATTCTCCTTGGCTTTGCTTATATTAAACATACGACTTTGTAAATATTTCATGGAGCGCGACCGTTCTGGTTCCGCAATCGTTATCAATAGCATGCTCTAAAAACGAAGGACGGTCTTGGGTTGTTATTGTTACAAACATTTTTTAAACGAAATAAAAATGCGTGCGTTTAAATATACTGATGCAAAATATTCTGTTGGGCCGCACTACAATCTTAAAAATATAGCAACTGACACCCTTGACATTTCTGTGACTCAGTCTGATGCCTTTCAAGTAAAGGTGAGTACTCCATTAAGCAGATATCTTAACCCCCCTATTAAAAAAGACTACATCCCAAAAGTGTGGTTCAGTCATCCGATGCAGTTTTATCAGAACCAGTTAAACTTTGCTGTGTTTTGTGCATCAACCGGGTGTGGAGTATCGTATGCTGATCATTTAAATCATCCTAATCCTTTGGTGAGGTCAGTGTATAGATTTCATTTTTATTACACCTTCAGACGTATTTTGACTGAACTGCAAGCACCATTGCCAAATGACAAAACGTTTAATCCATTCAGCAACAGAATAGACATGAAGGCTTTTGAAAGGATTTGTAACGAATTTAATATTAACGTTAAGACAGACTTTAGACAAAAGTCGGATCTTAATCATGGTCTAGGCCACCCTTATTTTGGGGGCGTGCACAGAAAGTATAAGTATGACTGCAATCCTCCTTACACATCTTTCTCTTCAGGCACAACTGTTCACCTCGGGTCCATAGAGCAAGAGCATAAAACAGCATGGACAACATTTATCTTAGACACTTCTAAGGGCCTAACTAGAGCGGGAATAGAACGAATAAACGACTCTATTCGTACATACGTTTGGTGTTTGCTAGGTTCGCAAGCAGAAGCGAGATCGAGCATAACTGATCCTTCTACTGGCTTTGATGCACAAAAACATACTAGCAATTTAGAGGACGCCATTAATTCTACAGTTGATTTACCTTCAAGTATTAAAAGGTCCCAAAGATGTTTTACAATATGCAAGATCGAAAAGTAGACTTTGCTGTTGGCACTGGTTTATATATGCTACCTTCTGACCTCAGACTCAGGTAGGAGCAATAATAAACTACAACAATGAAATCCTTGTGGCAGGCAATGAACAGAAGGTTGGAAAAAACGACATAATTCTGAGCCAGTAATATTACAAACAATAAAAAAACACGATGACCCCCCAAGATTAAGTCATCCAATCCCTGGGCCCAAAGCCCAAAAAACTGTTGAAGTTAAAAATAATGACCATGAATATGAAAAGACAGCACTTGTTGTTGGTTTAAAACTGGCCTGGGATTACTTGGTCTTTATCTTACTAAATAGTAACCCAACTATTATCAGAACAAAATGTCCATAAGTGCTCGGCCAAAAGCCAACTACTTTGCCTGCAGTAACAAAAGCCAGCTAACGTTACCCCTAATATACCTGGTAAAGAGTTTTATAGGTTTACCAGCTAATTTTTTTAATAAACTCGCAAGATGATCAAGCTGTTTTTTTCCCCATGATTTATCAGGTGGGTGATGGCGATGGAGGCACTGAACTTTGACCTCCACCCCCGCTCTGTAATACCCAACACCAGGGGTACTTATTGCAAATCCTAAGGCTGTTATAACGCTTGCTAATGTGACTCCCTGCTCTCTAAACAGTGTTCGTATTCGTTCTGCTAGCTTTCGCGTCTTCATATAAACTTTTTCGATAGTTTCTCTTATTCTGTTCACTTGAGTTCGTAATTGGTCTCGGTTAGTAGTCGTCACTTCTAGTCTTGGTGATCTTTGTATTTCAAGATCTTTTAGTCTTTGTTTTATTCTTTCTTTAACCTTAGGTCTAAGTTGGTGTCGTCAGCTTCAGCAAGTTTTTTTTTTTTTTTCTTTACGTCTCTAGTTCAGTGAGTTTTGCTAAATTTTTTTAATAATTCCTCTTTGATGGCCCTTAAAGCACGATCAAGGGCTACTAATTCTCTCTCAGGTTTGCCCTGGTTCGCTTATTGTTTCTAATGCTGTTTTTTCTTTTTCAGTGAGTTTTGCTATTGCATTTATTATTTCGTCTGGTGCTTGACCTAAATCTTCAGGTTTCGTGTTTTGTATTTGATTAGCTGTTGGGAGTTCTTGCAGTGTGTTTTTAAGTTCAGCAATTTCATCCCCTATTTAATTCTGGTTTAGTAAAGCCAAGGTGATCCCGCTCGCTTGCACGGAGTCCCCTTTTTTCAAAATTTCCTCCCAGCCTACAAACCTTGATGGGTTTCGTTTATGCGTAAGCTGAATAAGTTCTCCTTGCTTGTTTTTTACATACAATGGTCATCTTTTACTTCAAATCATCGGGGTATATAGTTTTGGGGGGTTCTATTCCTAAACTTTGGTATAATGATCTGGCCTTACTTTCTGTTAATCTACGCCTTTGCTGCCCTTCTTCTACTAATTCATCATGCAATGAGGGCCCCGTGCGATGCCGCTCCCAAGGAGAATCACTCATGTCATCTCCAAGATCAAAAATATCATAATCTCCTTCACCTTCAATGCCTGCCATGTTTTTAAATAATTAACTTTTTATTTTGTTTTATAAAAATGTCACAAGCATATGGCTCGATTCTTAACCCGAATAGAAGACTGAAAGAACCCCATGCCGTGAAGGGAAATAAACGGAATATTACTGTTCCAAATAATCCATCTACTATTGATGCGGATCAAATTCTTACTGTCAGATTTCCAGACCTAGGAGCGGATGAAGTGATTGTGCCAGGCTCTGCACGACTTACTTTCAAAATAGAACTCACATCAGAAACAGACCCAAACAGGACAGTTGTCCAGAATCTAGGACGGGCAATCGTTAAGAAAATTTCTATAAAACTTGAGGGGCAAGAAGTATTTTCTTTACACAATGCAGACATATTTTTAACCTATTCTGATCTATGGCTAACCGAGAATGAAAGGGCTGATCTTGCGTTTCAAGGAATTGAAAATGATGATGGACTAAAACACAGAATAGACGCCGGAAATGCTAACCCAGACGGCAAAAAGCATGTAGCTGTAAATTTTGCGTATGGAAATCGCTTTTTCCATTCCCTTAGATTTTGAGTTGTTAAAAGCGCATGCGCCATACTTTCAAGGAGCATTAAAAGACAGATTGTCATATGAACTAACTTTTAATGAATACAAACGTGTTATCAGATCATCAGACACCGAAGCAAAGTACAGCATTTCCGACATCTCGTTAGAGTTTGACGTTGTTAGCAACCCGATTTAGCAAGGCTGATTGAGCAACAATATCAGTCAAAATTAGCAATATATTACGAAAGAGTGATTCATCATACAACATATCCCAGAAGCAAGGCCGACGCTATATGGAATTTTAGTTTTAGTAGCCCAGCAAGATCGCTTAAAGGTATTTTTTGCTGTGTGAAGATGAAGAACCATTCAAAAGAGGAAGTGAAAAGTTTATTAATCCTAAAATAACGAAAGTACAATGTTCGATTGATGGTAGTCCTAACCAAATCTACGCTAGCGGGCTTAAACCTTATCAGCATTTTGATGAAATAAGAAAACTGTTTGGAGGCGGGAGGTGTAGAGATCCGACAGTAGACCTTGTGTCTAAAGATCTACACCTTCACAATGTTAGACTTGATGATTATTTAACAACGAAATACGGCTATGGATTGACCTAAGGTCAACAGAGGATAATGAGTTGCATGGAAGCGGGAGAACGGTTAAAGACGTAATAAACATTCAAATTGATAAAGAAAAAGAGAGTGATAAACCGCTTAATGCACATTTGTTTTTAATATATGATGCGCAGCTGAATATTGAAAAAAAACAGATTAAAAGATATAAAATACTAAATTATTTTTTCATTTTTAAAAAGCATGTCTGTTGAGGTTTATCCAAAAGTACCTAAAGAAGAGATAGCAGGCAACTCTGCTGTTATAGAAGGCAACATCAACTCTAAGGTCGTCTCTGCTGCTGTAGAACACCCTGAAGTAAAAACCTTCAGATTAACATACATTACACAAATGCAACAAAAACTAGAGCAGGACCTTTCAAAATACAGCAAAGCCAAACGAAGGTATTCTGCTGCCTTTAATGCTGTTACCTATGTTAATACTGGAGCATCAACTATAAGCGCTGCATCAGCAGGAACGAGTGTTGGTCTCTTAGCAACGGGCATAGGCGCACCCGCAGCTTTACCTCTAGGGGGTTTGTCTTTAGCTCTCGGCCTGTGCTCATTAGCTGTAGGTGCTGCTAGCAAAAAAATAAAAACTAAACTCCAAAAGCACACAGCCATGGTTCAACTAATAACAGCTAAACTTAGTTCCTTTAATCTGATAATAAATAAAGCACTAGCTGACTCAAACATCACGGATGAAAAATTTAGTCGTTTACAGGCTGATTTTAATGACTACAAAAGACAAAAGTTTGATCTTCAAAGAAAGGCAAGGACAAGTTTTTCTCAACAACCAGACCCGAAACAGATAAAAAAGGAATGTTTAAAAAAAGGAAACGAAACATTTAAACTCTGCTCTAAACAGCTCACATTAAAAAACGCGAAGGGTGTTTATACTTTAGTTTATGAGTCTAAACACAAAAAGACCATCGATATTGATTAATTATTTTTTTGATTTAAATAATATTTTGAGTTAGAAAAGAAACTCAGCATGGATAAGATATATGAAGGTTCAGACGAATTTTTTGAGCAATGCAAGAAGATTTATCAAGAGCACTGAATGATATCAGTCTGGATGTTATTGATTCAACAAGCGTACGTGCAAGTGTTGGTCATGCTATTTCTCAAGTTCCAGGTAAACTAACAATAGACCCGCCAGTTAAAAGTAATGTTAGCTGTTTTAATCGACTATGTAACAATAAATGAAGAAATCTAGAAGTCTGGGTCTCGACTAAACAACAGACTATTCTTTCTCATAATGACTTAACACCCGGTTGGGCAGACGAACTGCTTACACAGTTTGATGTGGCCGCTGAAGAAGCTAAATGAGAGGCTCTGGCTGGTCAGAGGGTGAAGTCTTAGAGATTAGATTAAAACAGGCTAAGTATGCACCGATTGTTGGTAAGGCTTACATTCCACTACCTCCAGCATTAGTTGCAAAAAGAGCATTTCTAAACATAAAGAATACAGACAACAAATGTTTATGTGGTGTGTTCTCGCAAGGCTGCATTACGCCCGCAAAAACGCAGAGAGAGTGTCTAACTATTGGGATTACATTAATGATCTTAACTTTAGTGGAATATCCTTCCTGTTAGCGTGGACAAAATTAATCAGTTTGAAGAACAAAACAAACCAATAACTGTTAATGTTTTACACATGGGATGAGGAAACAAATCTACAGCCTATTAAAGTGTCTAAGAACAGCCCAACGATTGGCGAGCCAGACAAAATCATGTTGACTTACTGCTGATGCTTTCACCAGCGGGGCTACCACATTACACATTGATACGAACAATGAGTAGATTATTGAGGCATACTTCAAAGCATTACCATAAACAAGAATTCTGCAGAAAATGTTTAACAAGAATTCCATCTGTTCAAGCCGCAAGCGAACATAAGAAACATTGTATCGGTCCAGTTGACTGTAATACGGAACTAATTACGCCCCCAGAAGGCAGTAAAGTTAGTTTTAAGAACTGGAAACGGATGCAAACGAGCCCATATGTTGTTTTACGCAGACTTCGAATCACTCATTGTTCCTTATGAGGGCCAACCCACAGAAACTTCTAAAAACAGACAAAAAGGTAATCATCAGATTTGTTCATTTGCCTTCGTTATTGTCAGGTCGGATGGCGCTCATTCAACGCCAGAATTATATAGAGGACCAGATGCTGCAACTACTTCTTAGAACACATGCAGAAAGTGCGTAACGCCTGTTCTAATAAACTGAATCTCTCAGACATTATTATGACTCCTGAAGATCAACAACAGTATAAATCAGCCACACATTGTTGGATTTGTGGTTTAGAACTCAGTGAGGAAGCCAATCCAAAAGTAAGAGACCATGATCACATTAGCGGAAAGTTCAGAGGAGCAGCACACAGTAAAATGCAATCTTCAACTAAAGTTTGAACCAAAGACATGGAAGCTGCCTATATTCTTTCACAACTTGCGAGGTTACGACTCTCACCTTATAATGCAAGCAGTAACCGACGCCTTCAGGGTAGCATGCATCGCACAGTCATCAGAAAAGTACATGTGTTTCACTTTAAATAACATGTCTTTTTATGACTCTATGCAACACCTGATGGGATCATTAGAGTCACTAGCTATGTCCTTAAAGTCCTGCCAATAACGGAAGAATATTTTGACCCAACACTTTGTTAGAAAGGGTGTTTACCCTTATGAGTACATGAAGAGTTGGGAAAGGTTTGACGAAGATACACTTCCCCCTAAAGGCGCGTTCTTTTCTAGTCTTAGAGGAAAGGAAATCAGCGACTCCGATTACCAGCATGCTCAAGATGCTTGGCAGAAGTTAGAGTGTAAAACGATGGGAGACTTCATGATGCATACTTGATGGCTGATTCATGTTTGTTGGCGGACGTCTTTGAAAATTATAGAAAGACCTGCATGAAACATTATAGCCTGGATCCTGCGCATTACATTTCTGCACCCGGGATGAGCTGGGACGCTTTCTTAAAGTTTACTGGAGTACAGATTGATTTATTGTCTGACCTACCAATGATTCAGATGATTGAAAACGGATTGCGTGGAGGAATTAGTATGGCGTCGCATCATTACTGTAAAGCAAACAACAAATACCTAGATGATTATGATCTGAGTAAAAGGTATAACTATCTCATGTATTTAGATGCAAACAATCTGTATGGATGGGCAATGGCGCAACGCTTCCATTACGCAACTTTAAAATGTACACAGGCGGCGGTACAAATAATATTCAAAAAGCATTAAAGTGGTTTGAGCAGTTTAACGCCGGGTCAACAGCGTGGATACATTCTAGAAGTTGACTTAGAATATCCTCATGAACTCCATGACCTGCATAATGACTATCCATTAGCAGCAGAAAGTCTAAAGATGGCAAAAACAGAGCCGCCTAAACTTGTGCCTAATCTTCGAGGCAAAAAAAATTATGTCTGTCATTACAGACTTCTGCAATTTTATTTAAGACACGGTTTGAAGTTGACAGCTGTTCATCGTGTAATTGCTTTTGATCAAGAACAGTTCATGAAACCATACATCATGAAGAACACTGATCTCAGAACTAAATCCACAGATGCTTCAGAAAAAGACTTTTTCAAGCTGATGAACAACAGCTGTTTTGGAAAGACTATGGAAATCCACACAAGCGTAAAGATGTCAGATTGGTCACCAGAGAAAACGAAGCAATTAAGCTGACTTCTAAACCTAATTATCAGGACTTCAGAAGATTTCATGATCAGCTTTTTGTATAATAATGAAAAAAAAGAAAGTCAAATTGGACAAGCCTGTATTTATTGGGTTTACTGTTTTAGAATTATCAAAGCTTTTGATGTTAGAATTTCTTTACGACTACTTTAAGCCCTCGTATCCTGAGTCCAGAGTGCTTTACACAGATACAGATAGTTTTGTTATAGATATCCCTACTGAAGACATCTATAAAGACATGGAAATAGAAGTAGCTAAAGGGACATGCAGGATGGTACGACACATCCGATTACCCTAAAGATTCGCCTTTGCATTCAATTACTAACAAGAAGGTTTTAGGAAAGATGAAGGATGAATTATCTGGAAAGGTGATCAAGGAGTTTATTGGTTTAAGGTCGAAAATGTACAGTATTTCGAGCCAGAAGAAAACCATTAAGAAAGCAAAAGGAATATCTCGCAGTGTTGTGCAGTCGAGCATATCGCATGACAACTATAAAGAAGCATTGTTTGACAATAAGACTTTTTGCCATGACAACGTAAAACTGCGATCTAATCTACATGAGATCAACACAACGGTTGTAACAAAGAAGTCATTAGATAGAACAAACACAAAACGTGTGTTTTGTTAATCCAGAGTTTTCATATGCAATTGGGGACATTGGAGAACGGCATAATTATATACATTCTTCGGGTTCATATTTTTCCTTAACTTTATCTATAAGATCAATCATATCATCCTCCAATTCAGACAAATTTTTTCTCACGTTTGCTTGATGTCCCCGGACTTTTTTTTATTATTTCAAGATATTCTTTCCCCCATGTTTGATAATCAAAATTTGGGATTTTGGGTTGTAGGTGATCTGGTTGCATTGCCATGTGCTGATGAATCCTCGCAAATGTGCACTAATAGCAGAACTCAAATCAAATAATTCCCGTACCAATTCGAAGGTCTTTTCATTTATCATTCTTGTATCATTCTGCGCTTCCTTCTGAGCTTCCATTTTAAACTCAAATATATTTACGTAAATTAATTAAGCGGAACTGTGTCTGGTGGGAATTATCTGCAGTTCCCCCTTCACAAAAAGATCTTTGAGGAGCTGGTTGTTTTGTTGTGTCAGTTTCTCGTAAATAATACACGGGCGGATTCATCTTTACAATTCTTTTTATTTCATATGGATCAACACTCCAAACTGGATCGGTTGCCCTAATGCGAGTATCCCCTTCTGCTTCCCCGGTAAATAAAGGTACCTTACTTTTAAACCAAACAGTAAAAGTTTGCTGGATGAACTGGAGTCTTTAGCAACATTTATTATTTGTTTTTTAATTGCTTGTACTGGTTTTAGCCCTTTAAATTCTTCATTATTCATTGCGCGCAAAACCGAGGGCAGTCTTCTAACCCATTCTGTGTTGCGAGAATTGTCAATAAGCTCTCTGTGATACTGGTAGGAGAAAAGTCTTTCAGCTAACTGTTTGTTAAAGTTTTCAACTAAAGCCTGTGATCTGTGAACTCCCGGAACGCCTCTTTTATGGTAACTCTATGTTTTAACAATAATTGATTCACTCGGCCTTTACATTCTTTTCCATCATCGATTGAATCATGCGAGGATAAGTTAACGGGCCTCGTTGGTATATCAGTTGTATAGCAACAGCAACAGCAGAAGCACTCTTTTGTGTTAACGGTTCCGCATCTTTGTATCTTGAAGCTACGTCAATGACTGTTTAAATGCGTACTTAAATCTTTTTCGTCTAATCGTATCATGGGGTAAATATAGAAGATCCATTTGATGGGTGTCGTTCGGTATTGTGTTGACAAAGTGTGGTCTCTGTATTCGTTCAGGCACTGGTAAATAAAATTTGCCAAATCGCTTGTTTAGATAACCATTCCTTTGCTGTTTGTTCACTGACTCCAGCTGCTTGGCTTAGCTTTTTAATTGCTGTTATTCCCTTCCAATATCCTTTAGGCGAATAATAGATTTTGTTCATTTTTATTCAGCCAATATTATGCGCAACAAAATACACAACGATCATACCAAAGACAATAAACGCGATTTCTTGCATCTTTTGTTTTTCTGATGGATGATAAAAGTTGCTAAATTTTGGTGGGGGCAATGTTTCGATTGGGTTGCCCGTTATAGATAATACTCTTTTATTGCTTGATCAACATCTTTAATGTTAAGCCTTTGTCCCTTTTTTTTTCCAGTTTTTATTAATAAAATCTAATCTCTAAAACCCTCTTTTAAAAAATGGGTGATTTTTGTGTTTTCGGGCTATTTTCCCCGCTCCATAGTTTTTGTTTATTCTTTTTCTTTTCGGCCGTCACCCCCATTTTTTTACTAAATGCGTAATTACTTCCGCTAAAAGCAACGCATTCACTCCTGCCCGCCTATCATCATTACGAGGGGAAACCATTTTTATAAATGTATTTTTTTTTTTTTAACATATTGATACTGCCCGGGAAAATTTTTCCTTGCTTAACAAAAAAAAACCCCCTTTTTCGGGGAAAATTTGAACTGTAATAACAGCAATCAGTTTTGCTGAGTCTTCAAAGTTTTAGTTTCCCAAAGATCTCCCGGGTTTTTTTTTTAAAAAAGGGTTTTTTCCCAAAGCATCGTGAAACCAAAACTTACCCCCAAATAACACAAAAAGGTAACAAGGTTGGAAATAGTTTTTTCGGTGCTCTTTTTAAAAAAAAAATAATTATAATTAATAAAAAACATGAAAAAGGATGACAACTAGAGCACAGAGGGGAACCAAAACCGTCTTGGACTTAAAAAATAAAGGGAATTTATGCCAAGCTATTATCCCCAAAAAAAGGGAGAGCTGTTTTCCCTTTGGGCAGCATGTGGAAAAAAAAAAACCAGTTCCCCCGGGAACGAATTCAGCATAAAAAAATTCAACAGATGTCGCCAAAAAGAAATTGTAAAGTATCATAACAGGTATAAAGGGCGCAACTGGGGGATCAAAAAGGGTGAAAAGCGTTGGCAAACTTCTTATTTTATACACTAAACTAGTCAGTAGTTTTTGCCCCCCTTTGATTCTGAAAAAGCCCTTTATGTAGGTTTTAACGCAGGATCCATTTTAAAACTAAGCTTAGAGTCTCGGGGGGCTTGATCGGGTTATTACAAAATTGGAACATTTTTAAACGCCTTTAAATCATGGGTTTAAATTTTATTTTTAATTAAATATAAAATTTTTTTTCCCTTCAAAAGACCGAGCCAGAAAATCACAGAATCAAAAACATTTAATCCAGTGAAAAAATTGACCAGGAAGCATCCTGGACGTGTTAAGCGGGAAAAAAAGGGTAGAAAGGGGGAAAACAAACAACAAAAAAAAAATTTTTAAATCACTAATTAACTCATCATGAAAACATAACACCGCCAACGCCAAACAAGTTATTCAATGCCAGCTAAAAAACTCCATGTAAATTCAAGGCCTACAGCCCCAAAGTTTTCATGAATTTTTGAACTTAAAACTGTTTTCTTTTTTGGGCCCCCTTTCCCTGCTGCGGGGGGCGGTTATTACGGTTATAGAATATATAAACAATGCAAAAAAAAACCAAACAGTCAAAAAAACCCTTTAACCACAAAATTACAAAGACAAAAGCCCATGCCAAAACCCACCAACAACAAAAGATCATTTTAAATCCATTTCAAATGCAATAATATTTTAAAGAATTTAAAATTTTAAAATTTTTTTGATAAAAATAATCAAAAAACCGGATTTTTATTTGTTTAAAATGAGGAGTCAATAAAAAAAAGACATGGAGTCTATAAAAGCATTTCATAGCCCCAAAATTGGGTAATAAATGGGGTTTTGCTTGGGAAAGAAAGAACTTCAGTAAGATCAAAGCTGCCCCAATTTCGCGCCAAAGACGCTGAGCAAAAACTTTCCTCGATGAAAACCCCGTTTTTTAAAGGCGTGGGGGGTACAATTTTAAAGAATCTACATTTAAAAAAAAAACAAAAGATTTTTATTGTTTTTTTTTATAATTAAAAGGAAAACCTTGAAAAAGGGAAAACTTTTTGTACTTAGAGGATAACTTAATGTGACTTAAGTAAAAACTTAAAGGTGACTTATCAAAAACTTTTTAAGAACTTGATGTAATTTAAAATTAAGAATTTAAATTAAAGAACTTAATTAAGGGAATTTGGGGGTGACTTAAAAAAAAAATTTAAATTTAAAGGATTTGGGGTAACTAATCAAAAACTTTAATTAAGGGGGGGGGGGGGACGGGGGGTTACCTTGGGGTGACTTGGGGGTGAAGGTTTTCAAGTGTCTCAAAGGGGAACGGGGGGCCCTTGCTTTTTGACTGAAACCAAAACTAGGTAAAACCTTTTCCTCTGTGATCACTTAACCCAGTTTACGTTTGCGCTTTGCAGGTCAAGTGATCACAGTAGGGCCCTTTTGGGGCCTAGTTTCCGTGTGCTCCCTTTCTAAACCGGGCCCTGAACGGTTTTTGGCCCAGAGTTACAGCATTTTATTCCCGTACCGAGTTTTTAAAGGGCGGCTTTTAATCGCCATAGTAAAAAACAGCAATATGCAGGATGGCGAAGAAAGACGTTAAACCCCGGGTGAAGAAAGGGTCTATTTTTAGAAAACCTTTCGGATCCGAAGGGTTTTGTCATCCCCAAACTTGAAAGCAGGTGGGGAAATCATTTTTTTGGGAAAAAACCGGGGTTCGATCCGAAGGGTTTTTCAAAAAATAGCGAAGCGGACTTAAAGGCAGGTGACGTAAGAACTATTTTTAATCCCTTTTGGGGATCCGAAGGGTTTTGAAAACCGCCAAGATGAGGGAACCCAATTTCAGTTTCCCGGGGAAACTTTCTAAATCTTCATTCTCAGAAAAGTAGGTTAGAATTTTAGGGCTTTGTTCAAAAATCATCAAAACTCTTTCCCCTTTTTTTTAAATTTGGGGAAAGGGGGAAAAGGGGGTTTAAACAGCAAAATCACCCTTTCTTCCCATATGAACCCTGAATGAGCCTTTTTTTCTTTAACAAAGGGCCCCACATGCTTTTTTTGTTTTTGATTTTGAAACACTTGTTTTTTCCCTTTCCCAAGCTGATAACCCAAAATCAGTAAGGGTTGAAGGGTTTTTCGTTGATTAAATTTCAAAACCTTCCCAGCTTTTTTTTCAAAAAAAGGAAAACCATGTAATAACGTTTTTACATCTTTTAAAATTTCTCAACATCATCCTCTGAACATCAGTCTCCCCAAATTTTTGTACAATTTTTCCCTTTCCCCTAAAAAAGTTTTCCATTTGGGTTTTATGTTGCTCCACTTTAAAAGGAGACTTTTTGGGAAAAATGAAAAATTTTTTCGAGTTCTTGACTAAAACCCATTTAAGGCGCCAACATTCTACAATTTTTTTTCGTCTAATTCTTGGGCAAATTCTGAAAATCATTCAAACGCCCCTTTTCCCCATTTTGAGAGAAATCAGATTTTAAACACCGCACAGCAGAAATATGCCCACACACAACAGTTTGCCCCAATTTCCAACCCAAAGTTTTAAAGCCCAATTCACTTTTCCCCCAAAAAAACCCACATAAAAACTTCCCCAAAACCTAAACACAAAGCAATGAAAATGACAGACCGAGCTGCCGTGTAAGCCACACAAAATTTTAAACCCCCCCGCCAGTTTGGGTCGGTTTTAACTCAGCCCATCGCGTGACCGGTCTTTCCCGGGCCACTGTAATTAATGGGTATTGTCGGAGCCCTTAGGAAAAGTCGAAAATTTTAGCTTTGTATAGGGGGTGCTTTCCCGGCGGCTGCTGTTTCCCCCCCCAACTTTAAACTCTACCCGGGTTTTTTTCGGGCCCTTTTTTTTTTCCCCCTTTACTTTACTTTTTGGGAAAAATTTAGTAAATTAGTATTGAAAACTGATAATCCTACACAGAATGTTTGTTTGTAGATACGTTATTTTTTTGGTTATTTTGTCAAAAGAACAAATAAATCCCCGGCTTCTGGGTTCCCCTTTCCCCCGAAACTGGGTTTTAGGGGCTAGGTAGTTAAAAACGGCTTTTATTAGTTCCTAAAGGGAAAAAAAAAAAACAGAAAAAAATATTTGAATCAGACAAAGAAAAAATAAACAAAATAAAAATCCCAAAAAATAAACCCAAAATGTAAAGTTTAAATTTCCCACAAAAAGGAAAAAAAAAAAGACCACAATTTTTTAGTTAGAAAACAAAAAAAAAACCAAAAAATTTTTGGGGTTAATTTTAAGCTTATTTACATTCAGAGCAGAATATATTTACCAATTACTTTTTATTTCACTGTTTTCCACCCATGTGAGCTAGGGTTGTAGTAACCCATACAAACACAAAGTCAGTATACAAAACAAATTGATCCTTTTCACACCACCGCTCGTCACCCACACGATATCCACGGGGCCATGGCACTTTTAAAAATGTCTCGTCCCGTTTGAAATGAAAAACACCCGACCACCCCCCCCTTTAAAAACTTTTTTTGGGCCGGGTTTCTCCCTGGGGAACCCCAAAGGCCCGACATGGGGGCGGATTTACCAGGCACTCCAAAGAAAGCCTGTATTTTGGGGGCTGTCGGGGTCCCCCCCCCGGCGGGGTGCCCTTCCCCTTCAGAACCGGGCCCGGTTCGCCAACCCTTTTTCCCTCACTTCCCGGTCGAAAAACCGCCTAGGAGGGGCCCCGGGCTTTTTCCCCGTTTCCTCTCCCCGTCCGGGGGGGCCACCTCGACTTTCCGTTTTTTCTTTTGCTTCTTAGATGGCATTTTTGGGTTGGTTTTTTGGAAACTCAAAAAACAACACTGAAATTGCACACCCAACCTTTTCGGGTTCCCAATTTTTTTCTTAAAACGGGAAAAGGCAGAGGAGTCAAATTACCATTTTTCCGCGGTCACGGGGAGAAACCCCAAGTTTCAAAATTTTGGGAAAAGACCGGGGTTAAATGTTATTTGGGGTTCCCCCCCTATTGGAGGAGGCCCTTTTGAAAATTATAAGCTTGCTAAAGGGCTAAATTTTGAAGAACATTTATTTATTTTTCCCCCATTAAACCCACTCAAGCCCCTACTTTTAAGTTTATCAAAAATCATCTACCCTGCAAAATAAAAGCTTTATCCCCCCCCAAATTTTCTTCAATCTAAACAAAAGGGGGGCAAGTTTTGTTTAAAAATTAAAAACATTTTTTGGCAGTCTTTGCAACCCCAAAGCGCTTTTAAAGTTGTTTGGAACGGGCTGGGTTAATTTTTCCCTTTTTGGAATTATTTAATTGTGTTTTACCCCCTTGGGGTTTTCCCATTCCAATAACGGCCCTCACCTTTTTTGGTCTTAGAGGTTTAATTTTTTTAAATTTTTCTTATTTTTCACAAAAAAAAGTATTTTGTTTTGGGCTCTTTCGTGATTTTTTTTTTGCTTCTTGAGGCACCTTTGGTTTGGTTTTTTTTTGGAAAACCCTCACAAACATCCTACGGTTTTGCACACCACCCTTTTCGGGGATTGCTTTCCCTTCTTAAAACTGAAAAAGGCAGAGGAGTAAAATTTTCCCAACTTCCGGGTCCCCTGAGGAGAAACCCCAAGTTTCGAAATATCGGAAAAAACCGGGATTTATATGTTAGTGATTTTTCCCTCCCTTTTTGGGGAGGATGTCACCCTCTTGGGGGAAAATAACTTGCTGAAGGCTCTTTTTGAGAAGCTTTAATTTTTTTTTTTCCCCCTTTCCCACTCAACACATACTGTTATTTTTAGTCAGAATCATCTCCCCACTGCAGATATGAATGAGTATCCCCCCCCATTTCTCAAACAAAGACATAAGACAAGCTTTTTTTTAAAAATTCAATATAATATAAAATATATTAAAATTATATATATATAAAAATATAAATATATATAAATATATATATATATATAAGAAAATCTGAAAAATTTAAAAAAGTGCCCTTTAAAAAATCACAAAATGCTAAACCCCCCTTGGGGGAAAGCAACATCTTTTTAATTTTTTTTTTTTTTTTTTAAATAAAGTATTATAAGCTTTTTTTCAACCCTTGCTATCACGGGATATCTTTGGGGGGGGGGGGGAAACGCCAACGATCTTTTTTTGCGTGCGGGATTTTAAATTTCGACTCTGTTTGTGCGGGCAAACTTATTTGCTGCACTTGCGGCCGGGTTAAAAAGGGGGCCCCTTTTTCAGATGGAATGGCTACAAAGATTTCCACTTGGGGCCTGAAATTTTGTTTAAAATTTTCTATTTTTGTGTTCAGAGTTGCGAGTGTGGTTTGCAAAATATAAACCCTTTTTTTCGTGGAGCAAAAATTGCATTTTTTTGGGAAATATTGTTGTATGGCGCTGCACCTTCTCGCTTTCAAATCCCGAAAACGCATGGCTGTGTGGTTCGAACACAATATCTTTGCACACACGCAGAGGGGTATGTATTTCTTCTTCTTTCTTCACTGCTGTTAACTTTAAAAAGCACGGGCTGAATCGTGGTAAGCACTGGGGTAACTTGGGAAGCCCTCGTACGGGGGTGAGCACTGCTGAAAAACGTGGTAATTACAGCTGAAACTGGAAAGCACTGCTGTAGCGGGGTAAGCACTGCTGTGGGCGTGGTAAGCACTGCTGAAAGCGGGGTAAGCACTGCTGTAACGTGGTAAGCACTGCGAAAATTTTGGTAAGAAACTGCTGTAACACTGCTGAAACTTTGGTAAGCACTCCCTGAAACGTGGAAAAGCACTGCTGTAACGTGGTAAGAAACTGCTGTCCGGGGTAAGCACTGCTGCTGATCTCCCATCTTTGTGGTGGGCAACGCTTTGGCAGCATCTTGCTAGTTTTGGTCCACCAAAAACTTTAGCCGTCGGTCTGGGGTGTTTTGCTGGGGGTTTGTTTTTTTTTTTTGGTTTTTTCTCTGGGTTTTTTGTTGCCCGCCCGTCGTCTCTGATCTTTTCCCGGGCTCACCCTGTTTGGATTGGGTTGGGGCAGTAAACTCGAAACCCCCCCCCCGGGTTCCCTCTATCGGGGCCTTGCTTCGGCTTCACGGATCTCAAAAAAGCTCGGGGGGGCAATGCACCCTTGCGGTTTTGGGATTCGTGTCGCGAACGTAACCCCTTTGGTTCAAAGGGCAGAGTTTTAAAAAATTTTTCTTCCCCATCACCAGCATGTTCCTCAGGTAAACGGGATTTTTTCTCTGACAACTTTACCCAACGATTTAACCAGAGGCCCAATTTTTCCCCCTAGATTTTCTAACGCCCCCTTTTGTGCCCTTGCTTCGCGCTACAAAACTGTTCTGTACCTGGAAAGCATCAATTGGAAAATTGGGCTCAAAAAACTGTTTTGATAGCACAATAGCCACAGAGACTGTTTGAAGGTAGGATCACATGCCTCCCTGCCTTCCCTTCAGGGGGGTTCAAAAGTCTCACCCCCCACTCTGTCTCATCCGGGGGTTTGAGGGGGGCCCCCCTTTTCAACTTGAATCAGATGCGTTTCCCAAAGTCATCCTTGTCCTCTAGGAAAGGCACTTAATTTTTCACCTTTTTGCGGAAAGGTCAGGCTAAGGGGAAAGGGAAGTGATTTTTGGGCATTTGCGAAACCTTTTTGAAATCGATTCCCCTTCACCTCTCTCTCCTCTCTCTCTCCCCCCCCCCTCCTCCCCCTTCCTCTCTCTCTCTCTCCTCTCCCCCTTTTCTCTCCCTCCTCTCCCCTCTCTTTTTCCCTCTCCCCTCTCTCTCTCTCTCGCTCTCTCTTTTCAGAAATTCTCTTTTTCTCTCTTTTCCTTTTTTTCGGGTTTTCTCTCTCTCTTTTTCTTCTTTTTTTCCTTTTCTTTTTTCCCTCTTTCACTCTCTTTTTCCTCTCTACTTTCCTTAATAATTTCCGAAATTTTGCGGGCCCCCCTGCAACCTAGCGCTTAAACCCTTCAGTTTTAAAATCTGAAAAAGGGCCCCTCCAAACATGCTGTTCCAAACCTTTGGGCCTGCGTTTAAACTTTTTTTAAAGGGTTGGGCATATTTATCTTTTAGTAACGAGTGACCCAAGTGACCCAAAAGACTGGAGAAAAAAAACCCAAAATTTACAGTTAGTACACCCCACTTAGGGCCTCCGCAGATTTCCCCAAATCTACCAAATGTCTTCCCCAAGACACATTCGGTTTTTCAAAAGCCCCCAAACGGATTAGCCTACACAACGGGAAATGGGGGTTTTAAACCACCGATCATGCTTGGGGAAATCCCAACACACCAAAAAGATCAACGGTTTTCTTTTTTAAAAACACAACGGGCTTCACCTGCCCAAAAAATCTTGGGTTCGATACAGCAACTGGGACTGCCCAGCCGAATTTGTGTTTAAACATCAACAACTCTAGATTTCGAAATCCGGGGGGGTTGCTCTCTCTCCCACAAAGCTTCCCAACCGAATCTAAAAACAGATCAAAAATCTTAAAAACACCAGTTTTTGCTCCCTCTTTAAATTTTTGGAACAAAAAAAAATGTTTGTGATGATGATGATAAATAAGGATTAAACAATACACAACACAAAAATCACTGTAAAAGGGACAACCCAGCATGCAAACATAAAATTATACTACGGGTTTACCAAGGGGGTGGGGCAACATAATGTTAAACCACTTAAGTCTTTTCCCAACCACTGGCAGTCGCCCTTAGTCGCGCTGAGGGGTGGGTTTTTATTACCTATTTTTGACACCCCAACACACACACAAACACCACACACACACACCAATACAAACAAAGGTTCATTCACAAACAAATTTTGGGCATAGATGACTGAGCTCGCCCTGGAAAATTTTTTATACCCTTTTTGAACGGTTTATCGTTCGTTTATTTAGTAATGCGTACCCCAACGATTTCGAAACGCCCCCAGACAGGGGGGTCCTGGGACCCACCTGGGGCCCCCTAGGTTCGGCTAAAATTCATTTTTGTCCAAGCTGGAGCTACCCTAGACCCTGGGTTGGACCCTAGTCCCCTTTTCTGTAAGGGTCTTGAAACACAAAAATGGGGGGCGCCCCCTGAAAACTTTACAGAGTTGGGGAAATCTGTTTGATGTTTTTTTTTTGCCAAGCTGACGGGGAAAGAAGCGGGAGAAGAAGAATTTTGGGAATATTTTGAATGGTTTGGGCTGGGTTGGTGAATATATTATATTTTTTTATTCTAGAAAAAGGGCCCCAAAGGGAAAACCAAAGGTTTTGAGTGGGACACGGACAGTACGGACAATGAAAGGGGGGGGGGGGGGGGGGGGTGTTGTAAACATGCCATTCTACTACTACTACTACTAAACATTCAGGGGGAACGGAAACAAAGGGTTGTGTTTCCCAAACGATCCAAAACCTTTATTTTTTTTTAAATTGTTAAATGATAAAGGGTTTAATTTTTGGGATAGGCAAAAAACAAACTTTTTAATCCCTGAGAAAAAAAAAGACAGAAAAATTTTGAAAGCGGGTTCACCCCCTTCATCTTTGGTCACCAGTTACTTTTTCCATATTTGCGTGTTGTTTTGGCCCCGGGCCTGTCACAACGGGGCCCTCGAAACCCACTCCCACATGACTATAAGCGATTTTTTTGCGAAATTTTCCCCTTATAAAGCGGGTGATAAATAAAAATGGCACTAACTAAACCCTTAAAAACCCTTTGGCATCCCTTTAAATTTTTTTAAGGAAAAATACAGGGGACTTTTAAAATGATAGGGGACATTGACTTTTTTTAGTGTTTTTATGTTTTCAGTAAGGTTTTTCCAGTGTGAAAGACGTTCTGAAACTTAAATTTCCCTTACCGGGGTTTCCCCCTGCGGAAGACAGACCTGTATAAAACCCCAATGACTTTAAAAGGGGAAAAGCTCCAATTTTTTTCGGGGTTACTGGGGAAACATCGCGAAAATTTTTAAAAAACGGAAACCCAGCTTTTTGGAGTACTTTTTCCCCGGTCCACAACTCAGGGCCCACCTGTTTTTCTTTCTGGGAATTTTTCCAATTTTTGACAGGAAAAACCCCCCCCAAAAACACCAAAATGCACACAAATTTTTTTTTTGGTTATTTTTTAAACCCTTTACTAAAAACTTTTTTCTGCATTTCATTTCAATACTAATGTTTAAAAAAGTTATGCTTGCTATACACTTTTTAAATTTTTTTTTTTCCAACTTTCCTTCTTTTAAATTTCCCCAGAAAAACGTATGTTTAGTAAGCGTAAAAAACCCAGGGGGAAAGGGGCCTACTTGGGCTAGTGACGTCTTCTTCCTTTAATTTGTGGGCGTTCAGGGGTTTTGACAAGGGGTCAAGGATTCCGAAAACGCACAGATGATGACGGGAAAATTTTTCCAAAATGCGGGAAACACGTAGATCTTGAAAAAAAGGGGTACGACAGAACATTTTAAACAACCTAAAACAATGTCCCTCTGCAGAACTCAAAGAACGCACAAACAAACCTTGAAGAACTCAAATCACAATATTGATAGCCCCAAAAACAAATCCAAAAATTTAACAGACCAACAAAAGGGAAAAAAAGCGGAGATAAAAACAGCCCTCGCAAAACAAAAAAACTTGGTCAGCTTCACTCGCCAGTGTAAAACAAAGATAAATGTGGGGGGGGGGGGGGAAAACGAAGAAGACTGTTTGCAAAAATGTCCAGAATCAATTTAGGAAGGCGGGAGCCGAGACGTGACAACTTAATGTGAATCCACAAATACAGTGGGGAAAGCCCAAACAAAATAGGCTTCTACTCGCGTCAGCTTAGTGATTTTGGGGGGCAATACTCCCCCAAAACGTATGGCTCCAAAAAAACCCAAATCCAAAAAAAAAATAAAAAAAAAAAAAGAAAAAAAAAAAAAAACAACTGATTTGACCCAACATTTTCCGGTGGCAATTTATTCCCTGCTTGGGTTTGAGGGTCCGTGGGTTGGAGGTATTTGGGGAATCGTGAGAATAAAGGGAAGATGAAAGATGATCAATTGGGAAAATACTAGTTTCGAAACGGGCAGTAAGGGCAAAGGCAAAAACCAAGCCTCAAACATCCCGATGTCCGAAAGAATTTTTTGAAACAGCTTTGAAAACAATGTCTTTCCCTCCACCCAACTTTTATGGGGGACTTTTTAGATACACTACGTATTTTTATTTTCATCCCCCCCCAAACCCTTAAGACTAAAACTAGCGTTTTGGGGCGGGACATGGCGGTCTAAAAAAATAAAGTAGCTTTTTTTGGAATATTCAAAAATTGTTTTATATGGGTAAAAAACACGGGCATTGCGTTTCCGGGGAAAAAAAGAAATATACGACTTATTTTATAGCGCTAAGGCGCGCAATAAAGTTTTAAAGTAAACCTTTTTGAAACTAAATACCTCTTCAAAATTTTGCCCGTCCCTCAGTTTGTGACAGAGACGGGACAGAAAGGGCCCCGCGTGAGAGTGGAAGAAAAGGTTTAAACAGACCCAAAAACTCATGACTATAATGTGGAAACAGAAACCAAAAAAACCATTACAAAAGTGGAAAAAACCCAAAAACCATGACTATAAATGGAAACCCGACCAAACCCCCATGCCAAAATGGAAAAAAAGACCAAAACACTCCCTGACAAAAATGGAAACAGAACCAAACACTCATGACTATTTAAATTTTGGGAAACCCGACCCAAAAACTCATGAAATATAATGTGGGAAAAAGACCAAACACCAAGACATAATGTGGAAACCCGACCAAACACTCATTACTAAAAGGGAAACAAACCAAACATTCATGACTAAAATTTGGGAAAAAGACCAAACCCTCATGACTATAAAGTGGAAACAGGCCAAACATTTTTGACTATAATGTGGGAAAAAGACCCAAAAACCCCTTTTTTTACTAAAAGTTTGGGCACAGACCCCAAAAACCCCCTTTACTATAAAGGGAAACAGAAAACCCAAACCCCATTAAATGTAAAGTGGAAAAAGACCCCAAAAACTCATGAACTATGAAGTGTAAACGACCCCAAACACTCATGACTAAAATTTGGAAAAAGAAACCCAAAAACTCAAACTAAAAAATGTGGGAAAAAGACCAAACACTCATGACTAAAAGTTGGGAAACAGACCAAACACTCATGACTATAAAATGGAAACCCGACCCCAAAAACTCATACCAAAAAAGTGGAAAAATGACCAAACACCATGACTATAATGTGGAAACAGAACCCAAAAACTCATGACCAAAAAAGTGGAAACAGACCCCAAAAACTCAAAGACTATAATGTTGGAAAAAAGACCAAAAAACCCCATGCCCATAAAAGTGGAAACAGACCAAAAACTCAAGACAAAAATTTGGGAAAAAGACCAAACACCAAAGACTAAAAATGTGCTTGTTACCGTCAGACTTGTTTCTTGACTATGAAGAAAGGAAAAAACACTGAAAAAAAGAGTTGGGGGAAAAAAATTTGACACGTTGAAAGGGAAAGAGCAAAAGTGGGGAACAAAAAGACCAAAATTTTACAACAATTTTAAAGGGGGATCTGTAGGGAAGCCCCGGCCCCAAACTGACCAAATTTACAGACATTGAAAAAGGGATCTTAGGGAAGCCCAGGACAAACTGAAACCCTAATGTACAACATTGAACAGGGGAAACGTAAAGGGGGGCCCCGGCAAAACCTCCCCTTTTGGTTTAAAAACATTTAACAGGGGATTTTTTAGGAAGCCCATGGACAAAAATGACCATATGTACAGACATTAAAAAGGGGATCTTAAAGGGGAAACCCGGTGGACAAACGACCCATGTTACAGACATTTTACAGGGGGTCATGGAAGCCCATTTGGGGAACAAACTGGGCCAAGTGTACAACATTTAACAGGTACTGTAGGGAAACCCAGTGGACAAATGACCATTTGTAAAAGACATTTTACATGGGATCTGTAGGGAAGCCCAGGGGACAAACTGGGCCAAGGGGTTTTAACATTAAAAGGGATCTTAGGGGAAACCCTGGAGCACCCAAAAGGGCCATGTGTTGGGGACATTTGTACAAGGGATTTTGAAGGGGGGAAACCCCGTGAACCCCAAACGACCATGTGTTTGGAAACCCCTTGAACAGGGGAATGGGGAAGCCCATGGACAAAATGACCAGGCCTTCCCAAAAATTTAACAGGGGAAACTGTAGGAAACCCATGGAGCACAAACTGACCATGTGTGCAGACTTTTAACGTGGGGTCTGTTGGGAAGCCCCCTTTGGGCAAACTACCAAATTGTGGAGACATTGAACAGGGGGTCTGTAGGGGAAAAACCCGTGGGGGCAAACTGACCCATTTTGTACAGACATTGAAAAAGGGGGTCTGAAGGGAAAACCCAGTGGACAAACCCCGACCCTGTTTCCAACATTGAACAAGGGGCTGTAGGGGAAACCCATGGACAAACTGACCATAAGTTTCAGACCTTGAACAGGGGATCTTTCCGGGAACCCAGTAGACAAAATACCATGTTCTAGAAAAATTTAACAGGGGTCTGTAGGATGCCCCTGGACAAACTGACCATGGGTACAGACATTGAACAGGGGGTCTGGAGGGAATCCCCGTGGGGCAAAAAAAAAACTGACCATGTGTGCAGACATTAACAAGGGATCTGTAGAAAGCCCAGTGGACAAAATGGAAACCTGTTTTTACAGACATTGAACAGGGGTCTGTTTGGGGAAACCCCCGGGACAAAACTGACCAAAATTTGTACCCGACGTTGAACAGGGGATCTTAGGAAGCCCATTGGAAAAAACTGACCCTGTGGGCAACATTGGAAAAGGGGGTTTTGAAAGGGGAAACCATGGAGAAAAAAACGACTACGTGAAAAGACATTGAACAGGGATCTGGAGGGAAACCCAGGGGACAAACTTTACCATGTTAACCGACATTGAACAGGGGTCTGAGGAAACCCCCGTGGAGGGACAAACCCGACCATGGGGGGAGACTTGTACATGGGATCTTAGGGAAATCCAGTGAACACAAACTGACCCTGTTTGGAACTTTAACAGGGGTCTGTAGGGGAAGCCCAGTGGACAAAACCCGACCTGCGTACAGACCCTTGAACAGGAATTTTGAAAGGGGAAAAACCCGTGGGGCACAAACTGCCCCTGTTTTGCAACTTTTAAACGTGGGATCTGTAGGGGGGAAAACCCCCGGGCAAAAAAAAGGACCAAGTGTTGAGACATGGGAAAAGGGGATCGTAGGGAAACCCTGTGGGGGCACAAACTGACCATGTGTACAACATTGAAAAAGGGGGCTGAAGGGGAAACCCAGGGGCAAACTTAAACCCTGTTTCCCGACATTGAACCCAAAGGGGCTGTAGGGAACCCCCGTGGACAAACTGACCATATGTACAGCATTTAACAGGGGGGTCTGCGTGGAACACAGTAAACAAAATGACCATGTTTTAAAATTGAAACCCGGGATTTTGTAGGGGGTGCCCATGGGCAAACTGACCATGTTTACAGACATTTAACAGGGATCGAAAGGGAAACCCTTTGGGGCACAAACTGACCATGGGTTTTGGGGGGCAACATTGACAAGGGGGTCTGAGAGAACCCATGCCAAAATGACCAAGTCTACAACATTGAACAGGGATTTAAAGGGGAAAAACCCTGGACAAACTGACCATGTGTACAAACTTGAAAAGGGATCTGTAGGGAAGGGCCCCTTTGGGCAAACTGAAACCAAAGTGTGCAGACATTGAACAGGGGATCTTAGGGGAAACCCAGTGGGGGAAAAAAAACTGACCATGGGGTAACAGAAAATTGAACAGGGGGTCTGTAGGGAACCCAGTGGGCAAACTGACCATATGTACAGACATTGGGAAAAGGGGGTCCGTAGGGAAACCCGGGAGGGACAAACTGACCCTGTGTAAAACACGAACACGGGATCTTAGGAAGCCCAGTGGACAAAGGGTGACCCAAAAGGTTTCAACCCCTTGAACAGGGGAAATGTAGGGAAGCCCTTTGGAGGGACAAAATGACCCAGTGTACAGACAATTTAACAGGGGTCTGAAAGGGAAACCCATTTGAAAAAAAAAAACTTACCATTTTGGGGGGAGACATTGAAAAAGGGGGTCTGTAGGAAGCCCAGGGGGAGCACAAAAAGACCATGGTACAGACTTTTAACAGGGGGTCTTAGGGGAGCCCAGTGGACAAACTGACCAAGTGTACAACATTGAAAAGGGGTCTTTAGGGGAAACCCTGTGGACACAAACTGACCATATTACAGACATTGAACAGGGGGCTGAGGGAATCCCAGTGGAGCACAAACTGACCCCTGTGTGGAGACTTTGTACAGGGAAACTGTAGGGGAAATTTCCCGTGAAGCAAAAAACTGACCATGTGTGGAAAACATTGAACCGGGAGCTTAGGGGAAACCCCCGGGGGACAAAATTTAAAACCTTTCGTACAGACATTAACAGGGGAAAAAGTAGGGGAAAACCCAGGGAGCCAAACTGCCATGTTGCAACTTTTAACGTGGGATCTGTAGGGGAAACCCCCGGGGCAAACTGACCATGTGTGGAGACATTGAACAGGGGAAACTGTAGGGAACCCTGGGAGCACAAACTGACCATGGGGGTACAACATTGGAAAAGGGGGTTTTGAAGGGAAACCCAGTGGACAAACTTACCATGTTTTTTCCAAAAAATTTAAAAGGGAACTGTTTGGGAACCCATTTGGGCAAACTTTACCATATGTAAAAGACTTGAACAGGGGAAACTGCGGGAAGCACAGTATACAAAACTGACCATGTTTCCAGACATTTAACCCGGGGTTTTGTAGGGATGCCCAGTGGCCAAAAATGGGCCATGGTACAAAAAATTGAACAGGGGGTCCCGTAGGGGGAAACCCAAAGGGGCACAAACTGACCCCTGTTGGGAGGAAAATTGAGCAGGGGGTCTTAAAAGCCCCCGTGGGCCAAAATGACCCTTCCAAAAACATTTAACAGGGGATCTGTGGGAACCCCGGGGCCAAATGACCCCTGTTACAGACGTTTAAAAAGGAGATCTGTAGGGGAAACCCAGTTTGGGCAAACTGACCATGTTTGAAACATTGAAAAGGGGGGTCTGTAAGGGGAAACCCATTTAGAAAAACTGACCATGTGACAGACATTGAACAGGGGATCGTAGGGGAAACCCATTGGGCAAACGACCATTTTGAAAACATTTAAAAAGGGATCGTAGGAAGCCCATGGGGGCAAAAAAAACCTTACCAAATTTTTACAAAAAACCCGAACCCGGGTCATAGGTACCCAGTGGAAAAAGCTGACCATAGTTTCAACATTGAACAGGGGGTCGTAAGGGGAAACCCTTTTTGGGGCACAAACTACCAGGTGTACAGCATTTTAACAGGGGATCTTTTAGGGAAGCCCCGTCGACAAACCCCGAAACCCTGGTGGAACAATTTTAAAAAGGGGGTTTTTGGGAACCCCTGGGGCAACAAACGACCTTTGTACAGACATTGAACAGGGGACTATAGGGTAGCCCATGACAAAAAAGAAACCCTGTGTACAGCCCTTGAACAGGGGGTCCCGTAGGGAAACCCTGGGAGCACAAAATGACCCCTAAGTAAGACTTTTAAAAGGGTCTGTAGGGAACCCCATGGACAAACTGAACCCGGTGGGGGAGACTTTAACAGGGGGTCTGTAGGGGGGAACCCGTGGGGCACAAACGACCATGTGTACAGACCCTTTAAAAGGGGATCTGTAGGGGAAACCCTGTTGGGGGACAAACTGACCAGTGACAGACATTGAAGGGGATCTTAGGGGAAACCCAATGGGCAAAAGACCCTTTTGTTGGGGACAAGAAAAAGGGTCCCGGGAGGGGAAACCCCGCGCACAAACGGGCCATGTGTAACAGACATTGTACAGTGGGTCCCGTAGGGGAATCCCCGTGGAGCAAAAAACTGACCATGGTGCCCGACATTTTACAGGGGGTGCCATTTTTATTTTTACCACAAACATTTTATAATTTATTAAAAATTTTTGGGCCAGCGGGTTTCCCCATTGAATAAGTTTTAAGCTTTTCTTTGTGGGCCTAAAAAACATTTCATTCCCCTATCTCAAAAAGGTCAAAAAAAAATTGTTTTTCTTTTTTTTTTTGTCCCTTTCCCGGGTGCCTTTAAAAGAAAGGGACAAGTTTCGTCGCATGTCTCAGACCTGGGAAGGAAAATCTTTCCCCCCTAAATATGGTTTTTTTTTGGGGGGGGAAATTTCTTTAAATAATTTCCAAATCGTCCCCTACAAAAATCCCGTATTACCCCTTTAAATTTTTAATAAGATTATTGATTGTTTTTTGCTGAAATAAGAAATCTTAACTTTAAAAAAAGGCCCAAAAACACAAACCCGTTTTATCCCAAAATCATTCTGTTTCCCCTTTATAGATGAAGGGACATTGCTCAGTCATTTTTCTGTTTTTTAAAAGGGGGCCCGAAAGGGTGGGGATATCTTTATTTTACATTTTTTATTTTCTTTTTATTTATAAAAAATTTTTCCCAGCAGTAATTTTCAAATCTATTACGTGATCACTCTCAAAAATTTCTTTTGTTCCAACCCTTGGGCAGGTTTTTTTTTATCGAAACAAAAGTTTTTTCAGGGGTTGGCTTTTCCTCTTAGCATAATTGAAAATGGGGCCAAAAACTGTTTGGGGCAACTTCACAATCATAAACACATGAAATACCACTCTTTTTCTTGGGTTTACAAAAGGGTTTCACGTTGAAAAGTTTATAATATTTCGGTTTGAAATCAGTATCTTTGTTTTTGGGAGAAGTCCCATGTACAATCCGGGCTTGAAACCATCTCAACTGTGAAAACCCAAACTTCAATAGATTTTTGTAACAGTGAGAGAAAAAAGTGTTGGGCCCGTTTTTTAAATTTAAAAAAAGGGACTGTCCCCTTTTGGTACACAAGTTGGGTCAACATTATTATCAAATTTAAATTTTTTTGTACAATCTTTTTCCGGGTTTTTTTAAAACAGAGCCCCCACTTTGTTACTTTTTTGTCCCATGCATTTTATCTCTTTTTTAATGTTACTTAAGCATTTTCCCCAAAAAAATTTTAGTTTCAATTTAGGATGCCTGCAAGTAAGGAAATTAGTTCTTGTACAAGAAACTTGTTTTCATTTAAAACATTATAGTCCTCCAAATTATCAGGAAACAATTAAATTTAAAAAAAAAAGAAGTATGTCTTTCCCCCCTGTTAAACCCAAAAATAACTGGGTGATCAAGCTTCCTGAAGTTAATTTTGTCCCCCCTGACCAATACTATTTTGGGGTTTGGTCAAGCCTCCCGAAGTGGGATCATTTCCACCGAAACCCAAAACAAATTTGGGGGGATCAAGCCCTCCCGAATTTGGGATCATTTCCCCCCGACCAAAACTATTTGGGGGGATCAAGCCCCCCGAAGTGGGACAATTTTCCACCCAACCAAAACTTTTTGCGTGATCAAGCCCCCGAAGTGGGGATCCCTTTCCACCTTACCAAAAACTATTTGGCCCTGATCCACCTCCCCAAGTGGTATCATTCCCCCCACCAATACTATTTGGGGTGATCAACCTCCCGAAGTGATATCAATTTTCCCCCTACCAAAAATTTTGGTGGGGTTTAAGCCTCCTGAAATGATATCATTTCCACCCCGGGCCAAACAAATTTTGGGGTGATCAAGCCTCCTGAAGTGATTAAAAATTTTCCCCCCGAACCCTTTCTATTTGGGGTGGGGCAAGCCTCCTGAAATGAATGAAATTCCCCCTCCCCAAAACATTTGGTGTGATCAAACCTCCTGAAGTGGGTAGGGTTTCCCCCCGACCAATACTATTTGGTGTGGTCCAGCCTCCCGAATTTATATCAATTTTCCCCCTACCAATACTATTTGGTTGGTTTAAGCCCCTTTAAAAATGATATATTTCCACCCCCCAAAACAATTTTTTTGTGATCAAGCCCCGGGAAAAGGGTACCTTTCCCCCTGACCAAAACTAATTTGGGGTGGGCAAAACCCTCCTGAAGTGATTTTCATTTCCACCTGACCAATAAATATTTGGTGTGGGCAAGCCCCCCCCCCCTGAATTTATATGATTTCCACCGAAACCCAAAACTATTTGGGTTAACAAGCCCTCCTGAATTTATAAAGATTTTTCCCCCTGACCAATACCTTTTTTGGGGGTCAAACCTCCTGAAGTGATTTTTTTTCCCACCAGACTGATGACCAGATCCCCAAGTCACAGAGTTCCCGGCCCCCTCAAACTTTAAAAAACAAAGATTTTCGGGGCGACAATCTAAGCCAACAGACTTTGCCGTCTTTCTTCTTTACCACAAAGGACTGTGAGTGCGGCAAATCTGCTGATTTGGGGGACCCCATTCCTGGGGTTAGGAAAGGTTTCCCTTTCAGACTTTGGGGTTTTTCCCGTGAAAGGGGGGTTGAGATTCCTTGAAAGGGGCCCGGGGGCCGGGGCCTCAACATTTTGACCCCCACCACAACCCCCAACTCACACACACCAAAACACAAAACACACACACACCACACACACACACAACCCACACCACCAACCCTACCCCACACACATACCCACACACAACCCCACACCCCATGCCGCACGGGACCACGCACCACGCACACACACACACACCCACACACACACTCCACACCACACCAAAGCAAAGCACGCACGCACGCACGCACCACACCCCACACCCCACAAACACACACACACACACACACACAACACACACACACACCAAAACACCCCACCACCACTCAAAAAACGCAAAGCACCCCAGCAGCAAAATATACGCTCGTGCGTGCCACACACACACACAACACGCACACACACACCCACACACACCCACACACACACACCCCACACACACACACACACACACGCACGCACGCACGCACGGGACGCACGCACCCCACGCACCCACCCCCACACACACAACAAACACAGAGGCTCGAAAGCGAGTGCGCACACACACTTTTGGGAAAGCAGGGGAAACAACACCCCACATTCACATGCACACACACACACACACACACACACACACACACACACACCCACACATACACACACACACACCACACCCACACACACACAAAACACACACAAACCCCACCCAACACACACGCAGCACGCACGCACGCACGCCACGCAAAGCACACACCCACGCCCCGCACGCAAAGCATTCCCCGCCACCCGCAAAAGCACCAAGCAAAACACACCCACACACACACACACACAAAACACGCGCGCGCGCCATTCAAAAGGGGTTAAAAAAGCTTAGGGGCCCCATAAAAAACAGGCTCTACCGAGCGCGCACACACCTTGTGCATGCGGCAACACACACGCAAAACATTCACATGCACACACACACCCACACACACACCCCACACCACACCCACACACACACACACACACACATACACCCCACAACACACACACACACACAAAACCACACACACACCCCACACACACACACACCCACACGCAAACACGCACGCACGCACCCACGCAAAGCCCCACACCCACGCAAAGGCCCCGCACCATGCAGCACGCACCACCACGCCCGCACACACACACACACACACACCCCCAAAACCCCGAGCCGTACGCAGCGGCACACACACTTGGGCATGCAGGCAACACACAACGCACACAAATTTAAGCAACACAACACACACACACACACACAAAAAACACACCCCACACACACCACACCCATAAAAACCCCACACACACACACCCACACACACACACACACACACACACACACACACACACACACACACAACGGCAGCACACCCCGCCCGCACCCACGGGACGCACCCAAACCCCCCAAAGCACGCAACCCCATTCACCACAAAACGCACGCAAAGCACAACACACACCCCACCACACACACACCCACAAAACCCCCACACACCCCACACCCACACACCCCACCCCACAAAAACACACGCGCGCGCAACCCAAAAGGCTTACCAACCCTTAAAGGGGGACCATACAAACTTTTTTTTATATTCCCCCCTTTTTGAAGAAAAAGGGTTTTTTTTTTCCTTTTTTAAAAAAAGCCAAAAAAAAATGATTTGGGCTTTAGAGAAACAGTAAATTGAATCCCTCGCAAAGAACCCCAAAAATCCATAAAGGAAAATCGTCTACCCGCGTGGGTTTTGTTGTGTGTGTGTGTGTGTGTTTTTTTTGGGTTTTGTGTGTGTGTGTGTGATTGGTGTGTTTTGGGGTGTGTGAATGGGCGTGTAAGTGGGGTGGTTGTTGTGTGGTGTGTGTGTGTTGTGTGTGGTGTGGGGTGTGTGTGGTGGTTTGTCTGTGTGTGGTGTGTGTTTGTGTTTTGTGAGTGTGTGGTTTTGTGTGGTTTTGTTTGGGGTGTTAGTGGGATGATTTTGTTGTGTGGTGGTGTGGTGTGGGGTGTTTGTGTGGGGTGTGTGGGTGAAAGTGGGTAGGGGTGTTGTGTAAAAGTGTGTGTGGGGTGTGTTTGTGTTTGTGTGTGTGTTTGTGTGTGGGTTTTTGGGGTGTGGTGTGTGTGTGTGTGGGTGTGTGTGGTTTTGGTTTTGTGTGTGTGTGTGTGTGTGTGTGCGTGTGTGTTCGGGAGCATGTGTGGGGTGGTTTCTTTTTGTGTGTTGTGTTGTGTGTGTGTGTGTGTGGGGTGTGTGGGTGTGTGTGTGTGTTTTGTTGGTGGTTTTTGTGTGTGTGGTGTGTGTTGGTGAGGTTTTTGTTTGTGTTTATGTGTGCGGGTTTTTTTGGTTTTTTTTCTTAGTCTTTAAATTTTTAAAGTCTATTCACTAAAACGTTTTTTAAACAAAAAACAAAAAAAAAAAAAAAAACAACCCAAAAAAAAAAACAACAAAAACAACAACAACAAAAAAAAAAAAAAACCCCATGTTTGTTTTTGTGTGCTGTGTTGGGGTGTGTGTTGTTGTGTGTGTGGTGTGTTGGGGGGGGGGTGGGTGGTGTTTGTGTGTGTGTGTGTGTGTGGGGTGTGTGTGGGGTGTGTGTGTGTGTGTGGGGGTTTTGTGTGTGTGTGTTGTGGTGTTTTGGTGTGTGGTGGGGGTGGTGTGGGTGCGCACGGGGCGTGTGTTCTTTTTTTGGCGTTTGTGTGTGTTTGGGGGGGGGGGGCGGCGTGTGGTTTTGGCGTGGGGTTTTGTGCATTTGGGTGTGTGTGGTGGGGTGGTGTGCGTGTGTGAGTTTGCCCTGCGTGTGCGTGTTTTGTTGTGTGTGTGTGGGTGTGTTTTGGTTTTGTGTGGGCGTGCGTGCGTGAGTGCGTGCGTGCAAGCGTGTGTGTGTGTGTGTGTATGCGCGCAAAAGGGGAAAAGAGAGAAGAGAGAGAAGAGAGAGAAAAGAAAAGAGAGAGAGAGAGAGAGAGAGAGAAGAGCGAGGATGGTTAGGGCAAGAGGGGAAAAGGTTTTGGGGTGGGGGAAAAATAGGGAGATATTTTTCTTATCCCCGGTCTTTATCTAGCCTTTTTGTATGTTGGTTTGGGGGGAATAAA
>CM031627.1:48323816-48343592 GCA_018398815.1 Conus ventricosus
CCAGTCGCTGATTCATCAAAAAAAAGGCAGCGAACCACAGCCAATGTTGGTAAGTTAATACAACTCTCTCTCTCTCTCTCTCTCTCTCTCTCTCTCTCTCTCTCTCTCTCTCTCTCTGTGTGTGTGTGTGTGTGTGTGTGTGTGTGTGTATGTGTGCGTGTGTGTGTGTGTGTGTGTGTGTGTGTGTGTGTGTGTGTGTGTGTGTGTGTGAAAGACTGAGAGAGAGAGAGAGAGAGAGAGAGAGAGAGAGAGAGAAGAGAGAGAGAGAGAGAGAGAGAGAGAGAGAGAGAGAGAGAGAGAGACTAAATTGTTATGACATGTTTACTGACTTTTAATACATCAACAGTGTGGCAACATCAACAAAGACAACACTCAAAATAATTACATAGTGGTATGCATCACATTATGATGCTCTCTCTCTCTCTCTCTCTCTCTCTCTCTCTCTCTCTCTCTCTCTCTCTCTCTCTCTCTCTCTCACACACACACACACACACACACACACACACACACACACACACACACACACACACACAATTCAGAACGTTGATGATGTTTTTTTAACCTTTTCAGATTACACCAGACCTTGTCAGTGAAGTGTGCAGCTCAATGCAAACAGACAAATGCCTTCCGGATGAGACAAGACAGTCGGAATATTTCTGTATGTAAATACAAAATTATTGTTTTGCATATCAAAGCAAGGGACTTTGGTCATCTGATACCAATAAATAAGAATGACTCCTTAACCTCTGTGTTTGTATATATATAATATATATATATATATATATATATATATATATATATATATATATATATATAGTATATAATATATGTGTGTGTGTGTGTGTGTGTGTGTGTGTGTGTGTGTGTGTGTGTGTGTGGTGTGTGTGTGTTAGAGAGAGAGAGAGAGAGAGAGAGAGAGAGAGAGAGAGAGAGAGAGAGAGAGAGAGAGGGGTCTAAAAGGCTTTGTAGTCTACTGATGAAACCTGATACGTATGGCTTGACTACATCATGCAAGTTCAAGAGTACATGTACATCAATTACTATTTGTGTGCATAACAAAAAAGACGATGTGTTCTGCCTTTACCGTGACTTCAGAAATTACCACGCACACACATAAACATGCACTGACACACACACATAAACATACCCCTCTCTTCTCCTCTCTCTCTCTCTCTCTCTCTCTCTCTCTCTCTCTCTCTCTCCTCTCTCCCCACACACACACACACACACACACACACACAGAATGGAAACTGTTTACTTCAATGAGCGGCCCTTGTAAAACAACCAACACTTGGACATCACTGAATTTTGGATGCCCGAACCTAATTGTCATTACAGAAACCTATTCGATGAAATACTGCTATTAACTGAACGATATAGAGTCTATGCTCAGACTTACCAGTTTTGAAGCAAGAATCCTTGAAATGACGGGAGCAAATTGTAGCCCTGTCGGGGTTGAACGATTTATCTTGTCTGTTGATACTGTTGATCAGCTGCATTCTCCACTCATCGTTTCGTACCTTTCGCCGGGAATTTGTGAAATGTAAGCCCTTTGTGTTAGATTTCTGGGCGGGACAGCCAACAATGGCACAGTTTGCACCCCCCATATTAGATGCGATGTGGTTTTGGTACAAGAAATTGGAGTGTTCATGCGAAAAACGAGATTTACACCGTCCGACACGCGTGTTCCACACATTGTTACTCGCTAGAAGCTGCCACCGGAAGTTCTTTACGCCCAAGTTCGGCCGTCGGCTCGCGAGCAGTACTTCGCGCGGCCCATCTGGCTCTTGTTAGTCCCTTTGCTGTATGGTCCCTGCTCCAATGTACAGGCATGAGGCTTTTCAGGGCACAGTGGTGCTTCATCACACTGTCAGTACTACCTTTCGGATGAACTGTGGGACATTGAGGTGTTATTATTCTTTTATATCTAGCGCCATGCGTAATTTAGACATCGGCTGTGTGACGCTCAGCTACAACGACGTAGCTCATTTCAAAGGTACAGTGTGTGCACTGACCACAAACATGACAGGTGAGCGGTCACTTTTTGCAACGTCAGTTTCATTAGACAACGGTCACTTTGTGTTGCCATGGCGACAAGAACCTATGACGCTGTGCCATGGTGGTCACGTGACATACACATTTCTCCAGTGTGGCTCTCATCAGTTTAAGGTCTGTGGCCCAGAACTCATATCTTGTCATTTTCAGGATCCCTTGTCTGACACAAGCCCTCTGCATACGGCAGGTGAGCACACCACGCTCATCCCTACATATGTTTGTGACGACATTACCACAGTGTCCTACTCTCTGGTGTGTAATTTTATTGACGATTGTCAGGACTGCAGTGATGAATCGTTTTGTAAACATCCTATCTGCATCCACATGTTCACCTGCAATAACGGTCAGTGTCTTTCATACAGTCAGATCTGTGATCAAGTGTCCCATTGCCAGGATCAGTCGGACGAGGAGAGGTGTAGTTTATACAGATGTTTGCGTGTTGATTACCAATTATTTCCTTCCCCTGCCCTGGTGAATTTTGATGGCATCTTGCAGTTTAGCTCAACACCGATGCGTGTTAATGAATCCTGTCCTGACAGTCATTATCGTTGTCCAGGTGACTTCAATGACTGCCTGCCTGTCTTCACCCGATGCAATGGAATACACGACTGTATCGACCTTCAGGACGAAGATGGCTGTGGGGACATAATGTGTCCAGGATTCTTCAGGTGCAGAGCATCCACGACTTGTTTACACACTGACCACCTGTGTGATGGCTGGCCTCACTGTCCTATGCATGATGATGAAATGGTGTGCGATACAAGCTGTCCTGTGGGCTGTCTGTGTCAAGGTCACACGTTCCTCTGTTTTCAGCCTTTCTCCGTCACAACGGTTTCCATACATTCGTGTTTTGAATGGAACCGGTTCTGGAATAACACTTTCTGATGTCAGCCAACTTTCCTATCTGGTTCATCTTGTTCTTGCTCGGTGTTCCTTGACCATCGTCCCTGCCATAACACTGCTAAACCTGAGGTGTCTTGACCTTAGTGAAAATAAGCTTAAGCAAGTGAACATGACTGTTTTTTTCTTGCGCTGTACAATTTACGAACGTTGTCACTTTCCCCATAACCCCATCACCTCCCTTTATGTTGATTCAGCTTCTATACCGTTCAGCAACGTCACCTCAGGCAAGTGGATCTGTCATTCACTGCACTGACAGTGTTTGATTCTGGAGTTTTTTCGTCATTACCTACACACAGAAATTTAATTTAAGTTTTACTGCTGTTCATACCATCAGGCCAGTGGATTTCACTTTACATCTCAATTAACCGAACTTTACATGTACGGCAGCCCAGTGGTTATGTTTCCACCAAACATGTTCAAAGACCTTTCACGTTTGAGTCTTGTTGAGACAGACAACTATAAAGTATGCTGCCCCCAGATTTTCCTAAGTAATGTTGACGACGCCGCTTGCCATGCCCCCAAGGATGACATTTCCTCGTGTGAAGACCTGTTACAATCGTGGTTCTATCGAGGCCTCTTTGGCTGACAACCTGTCTTTCGGTGAGTGGTAATGTCTTCTGTTTCTGCGCACGTTTAGTAATAGGGAGCATGACCTCTGCGAGTGGATTCAGTGTGTTTGTCCTTAACCTTACGCTGGCTGACTTTCTGATGGGTGTCTACATTGCCATCATTGGAATAGCTGATGAACAGTTTCGTGGCAGATATCTGCAGTTTGATGACACGTGGAGAGACAGTATAGCCTGTAAAGTGGCCGGTTCTCTGTGCCTGTTGTCCAGTGAAGTGTCCGCTCTGATCATCTGGTTGATTACACTGGATCGGTTTCTTGTCCTTCATTTTCCATTCAGCACTTTCCGATTCAGAAGAATGTCAGCAGCCATGGTCTGTCTATTATCTTGGTCCATTGGATGGTTCTGGCCGTACTGCCTTTACTCCCCATGCTGTCACAATGGGAGTTTTACAGTCAAACTGGCATCTGTATTCCGTTACCAGTGACAAAGCGAGACTTTAGAGGAAAACAGTACTCGTTCAGTTTACCGATTGTCTTTAACTTTATTCTGTTCTTATTTATCTGTGCTGGCCAAGCACTTATTTACCAGTCCATACAGAACAACGCCTTCAAGACCAACACGACAAACGTTTCACGGGACATGACCATAGCCCAGCGACTGATCACTGTTGCAGTGACAGATTTCCTGTGCTGGTTTCCCATTGGACTGTGTGGATGTTGGCGCTGGCTGGTACTCCCATCCCTGGTGAGGTAACGGGCACTGGCTATATTTGTACTGCCCTTGAACTCTGCTATCAACCCTTCATGTACACCTTCAACACACTGGTGGAAAAACGGAGGCGATCCAACGAAGTCAAACTTCTACAATGGCTGGAATATCATTCTGACGTAACACTGGCGTAGCAAGTTTTGCTGTGGTATTAACTGCCTTTTAAGCAGATATAACAATATGGCAGAACTGTTAAGCATAGTTTTTCTGTTTCATGTTGTGCTGTTAATCAAACGGGCGTACATATTTAGACATTGAGTTTCCTTTGAGAATCAGCAGCCAAACAGGAATATGACATAAATACATTCAAAGCTATTGTCCTTTTAAATCGCTGGTAAAGTGAGGCTCGTGATCGGTTGGCGGGTGGGGGTGGGGTGTTGGTGTGAGGTAGGTTGGAATGCGGAAGTGGGGCAGTTATTGTGAAAATGCATGGTCAAAGCATAAGAAAGCTGGAGTAGAGGATGGCCCTTAAGCCTTAGAAATATGCACTGCTAAATTCTTTCCTTTGTGTCATTCATTTGCTGCCCACCCATCCACCCCACTCCCCGTCCTCTGCCCTTTCCACCACTGTTGGAGTCATAATTTAGTCAACCAGAAGATTTCAAAGCATTGTAGTTTCTCTTTCAACCCATCTGTGATACTTCTTGATGATCATAAATGGCTTTTGGGTATGTTTCTTCTTGATGATCATAAGGTATGTTTCTCAGCGTGCTTTGTGTTTCTGTCTGTGTGAGGACACGTGTGCATATGTGTGAGAATGTGCTTGTGTGCCTGTGTGAGAAGGATACGAATATGATATGACATTCCAACACTCACCTCCATCGAGATGCACAAGACCTCCGTGAGTTGACGTCAGGGAGACGAGGCAGAAAGGTGATGAGGAAGGGTTCTTGGTGGCTGTAGTGTGTACTCATGTACTTTTGGGTGGGAGTCAGTAGAGATGCTTTCCCCCGTCTCACATGCTGCTTCAGTGACATCATCCTAACACCGCTCAGTCTCCCTCCCCATCCCCACCTTGAATCTTCCTGCTGTGGTCCCCCCCCCCCCCTCATTTCCCATCCCCACCTTGAATCTTCCTGCTATGGTCCCCCCCCCCCCCATTCCCATCCCCACCTGAATCTTCCTGCTGTGGTTCCCCCCCCCCCCCCTCATTCCCATCCCCACCTTGAATCTTCCTGCTGTGTCCCCCCCTCCCCCCCTCATTCCCATCCCCACCTTGAATCTTCCTGCTGTGGTCCCCCCCCCCCCCCCCATTCCCATCCCCACCTTGAATCTTCCTGCTGTGGTCCCCCCCCCTCATTCCCATCCCCACCTTGAATCTTCCTGCTGTGGTCCCCCCCCTCCCCCCCCCCCATCCCATCCCCACCTTGAATCTTCCTGCTGTGGTCCCCCCCCCCCCCCCCCCTCATTCCCATCCCCACCTTGAATCTTCCTGCTGTGGTTCTGGCACAACGCCGCTCAGTCTCCCCCCCCCCCCCCCCCCCCCCCCCCGTCATTCCCATCCCCACCTTGAATCTTCCTGCTGTGTCCCCCCCTCATTCCCATCCCCACCTTGAATCTTCCTGCTGTGGTCCCGCCCCCCCCCCCCCCCCCCCCCCTCATTCCCATCCCCACCTTGAATCTTCCTGCTGTGTCCCCCCCCCCCTCATTCCCATCCCCACCTTGAATCTTCCTGCTGTGGTCCCCCCCCCCCCTCATTCCCATCCCCACCTTGAATCTTCCTGCTGTGGTCCCCCCCCCTCATTCCCATCCCCACCTTGAATCTTCCTGCTGTGGTCCCCCCCCCCCCCCCCTCATTCCCATCCCCACCTTGAATCTTCCTGCTGTGGTCCCGCCACAACGCCGCTCATCCCCCCCCCCCCCATTTTCCATCCCCACCTTGAATCTCCTGCTGGGTCCCCCCCCCCCCTCATTCCCATCCCCACCTTGAATCTTCCTGCTGTGGTCCCCCCCCCCCCCCCCCCCCCCGTCATTTCCATCCCCAACCTTGAATCTTCCTGCGTGGTCCCCCCGCCTCATTCCCCATCACCACCTTGAATCTTCCTGCTGTGGTCCCCCCCCCCCCCCCCTCATTCCCATCCCCACCTTGAATCTTCCTGCTGTGGTCCCCCCCCCCCCCCATTCCCATCCCCACCTTGAATCTTCCTGCTGTGGTCCCCCCCCCCCCTCATTCCCATCCCCACCTTGAATCTTCCTGCGTGGTCCCCCCCCCCCCCCTCATTCCCATCCCCACCTTGAATCTTCCTGCTGTGGTCCCCCCCCCCCCCCCCCTCATTCCCATCCCCAACCTTGAATCTTCCTGCTGTGGTCCCGCCACAACGCCGCTCAGTCTCCCCCCCCCCCCCCCCTCATCCCATCCCCACCTTGAATCTTCCTGCTGTGGTCCCCATCGGAGATACACACGGAGCAATGGCAAGTCGATGTGAGGCAACCCAAAGACGAGATACTGCACGCTGCCGAGTCACTTCAGTGTGTTCAATGGTCTCTTTCTGATCCAACATCGCGGACACCACCCACTAAGCCCCCATCTGACGACAACAATCGCTTTGCAGCTAGCAGAGTCAGCGGTATGGCCCACTGTGACGTCGCCTTAACGTCCGCCCGTCCAACGACAGTCATGAGTTTGTCGTTAGAAACGACCTCAACGCCAAACGAGGCGTAGACGGTGAGATGAAGCTAAAACTGAGGTGACCGTAAAGCTGGGCTAGAGGACAACAGAATCTGATATTTCTTTTTACGCTGTAAACATGATTCTTCTTTTATGCTGACCAGGGAGAGAAAAAATGATAAAGACTATGCTTTGAAACTGGTTTTTTTCATTCTTTTAAAACAAGTTCAGTTTATAGCCAACACCAGAAGTGTATGCCATCGCACAAACGCAAAAATGACTCCAAAACGTGCAGATGACCTTTAGGATGGACATCAACAAGGAAGAGAAGATGAAAAACCCTGACACCAACCATAAATAACGACCTCAGCTTGGTCCCCACACTTCTAAACCCTCCGCTCGTTCACAACACAAGAAAGCAAAAAATACAAGTTTTCCTGTGACCAGCTCACTCTCGCACACGCAATCTGTCTCCGAGTTCTCCCTCCCCCCCCCCCCCCCCCCCCCCCCCCCCCTTCCCTTTCCTCGCTCTCCCTCCAATCCCACCTGCTGCCTTAGCTCCCCCTTTTCCCATGTTTGACAAGACGGCAGCATACGTTCAAATGATCTCTCTCTCGCTCTCTGTCTCTCCCCCTCTCTCTCTTGTAGTTATTCATCATTCTGTCACAAACTAATGTGTGGAACGGTTTTTTTTTTAATAATTTATTTGTTGTTTGTTCTTTTTTTATTACGAAAAAGGATGTACCATGAGGAGCATGCACACAGACAGACACACAGACACCCTCTCTCTATTTATTTTTCTCTCTCTCTCTCTCTCTTCTCTCTCCCCTTTTCTCTCACTCTCTCTCTTTTCTTATAATATTATATATATATTATATATATATATATTATATATATATATATATATTAAAGCGAGCAATGAAGTAGTAGGGGAAAAAAACAAGTGCAGGCTAATAATTCTTCATCATTATTGTAACGACCCAGGCAAAGATTCAAACTTTAGAAAAAAAGAAGAAAAGTTGAAGATAAAGAAATGGGGAATGTATTATAAATATGAGAAACCCTTCACTAGCTGCCTGAGGGAACCCCTCCTACTCCCCTGCAAGGCACATCTATTTATATTGCCTGCTCCTAGGCCTTTCGTCCGCTGGATCGGAACTCATCAGGGGGACCGGCTGGTTGTGTCTGTGCTCTTGGTGTCAAATAAGACACACCACAGTCCATAACTCTGTGGTGTTCTCACCACCAAGGGTTCAGAAAAGAATCCAGCAGCATCCTCAAAGCAGCCAGCGAAAGGTAGTAAAATAGAACAAAACGAAAGTGTGGAGAGGAAAAAAGTTGCTGAAAAACTAAAAGCATTATTCAAAACAGTATAGAATACAGGGGACAATCTTTGAGCCTAAGCTTGAGGATCCATTCAAGGATGTAAGAGAGATCAAAAGATATGGAACATTCTGAGTGGTCAGCTCTGCTGTTCAATAAACCAAGCATTGCGAGTGGCTAAAAAATTGTACAGAACAACCTTTAATTGAATAAAAAATATAGGTTTCTGGATTCTGGATTCGACATTAGAAAAGTAGTTACATACTGAGAATCAAAAACTTACTTGGAGAGTATTTCGACAGGGTCGCCCTGTCTTCTTCAGCTCACTGTTGCTGTTGTGGCAGCGAGGCTTGATGGGACGACTGTTGTGTGGGATGAACGGTTGTCAGGATCTGATTGTAGATGGGCGAGGGGGAGGGGGGGGTGGGGGGGAGTTCAAAGCCTTGATCTCTGTTCAGGCTGGGGCGTCTGGTCTTAATTTCAGTCGGGCAGACCGAGCACCACATAATCAACAGCACAGATTTCGTACAGAAGATGGAAAACCAGCAACTGGCTCTAGGGGAGAAACTTGTCTCCTATGATGTTTGTGCACTGTTCACTAGCATCCCTGTACCCAAGGTTCTCCAAGTCATTCGGGAGAAGATTGAGGATGACTACCACCTTTGTCACCGGTGTGAAGTCACTACAAAACAGGTGCTAGAACTATTGGAACTGTGCCTCACTAGCACCTACTTTTCATTTAACCATGAGTTCTACCAGCAGAAACAAGCAGCTGCTATGGGTTCGCCAGTATCTCCAGTGGTAGCCAACCTGTACATGGAACATTTTGAAAAAAGTAGCCCTTGAGACTGCTGCCAACCCTCCCAGCATGTGGTACCGATATGTGGATGACACCATGACCCGCATACAGGAGACGGAGGTTGACAGCTTCACCACTCACCTGAATTCCATCGACGACAGTATCCAATTCACTTCCGAAACTGAAGCAGAAGGGAAGATCCCGTTCCTGGACACACTCATCACCCGAACCCATGATGACAGGGTGGAGACCACCGTTTATAGGAAACCACCCACACTGACCAATATCTGAACTTTCACTCTAACCACTCCCTCCAGCACAAGAGATCTGTTGTTAACACCCTCATGCACAGAGCCTCTGTACTGTGTTCCACTAAGGAGGAAGAGCTGAAAGAAGAAACACATCAAGACTGCCCTTTCTGCTAATGGATACCCTGCATGGATGTGGGACAACCCTCAAATTCGCTACCCACAAATACGGACACTGTGAAGTGGGGATCCCTTACATTAAAGGAGTCTCAGAGCGTCTAGCCAGGACCTTCCAACAACATGGATGCAAAGTGTTCCACAAACTCACCAACTCCCTACGCCAGCAACTGACCCATGTCAAAGACAAAACGGACCCCTCAAGCAGTGTGGTGTAGTGTACCAGGTAGGGTGTCAAGACTGTACCCATACCTACATTGGCGAGACAGCAAGACCACTCACCACCCCTCTGCAGGAACACCAAAACCGATCTACTTCTGCCATACATGAACATCTACAAGCCACAGGCCACAGTTTAGCCCCCAAGAAACCAAGATCCTATCTACAGAGCCTTCCTCACAAAAAGAAAAGTCAAAGAAGCCATCGAAATTAAGACCAGACTCCCAGCCTGAACAGAGATCAAGGCTTTGAACGCCACCCCCACCCCCACCCCATCTACAATCAGATCCTGACAACCGTTCACATCCCCCCCCCCCCCCCCCCCCCCCCCCCCCCCCCCCACCAAAAAGTCGTCCCATCAAGCCTTACTGCCACAACAACAACGGTGAGCTGAAGAAGACAGGGCGACCCTGTCGAAATATTCTCCAAGTAAGTTTTTGATTCTGAGTCTGTAACTACTTTTCTAAAACCTTTACTTGGATCTCCTAAGAGATGCAATCTCCCACTGATTGACCAAACAATATTATGCTGAACAATTAAGTAGTGAGTGAAAAAACAAGTGCAGGCTAACAAGTCGTTATAGTAATGACTTGGCAAAGATTTAAACTTTTAGAAAGAAAAGGAAAAGTTGAAGATGAAGAAATGGGGAATGTATTATAAATATGAGAAACCCTTCACTAGCTGCCTGAGGGAACCATCCTACTCCCCTGTGAAGGTACATCTATATGTATCGCCTGCTCCTAGGCCTTTCGTCCGCTGGATCGGAACTCATCAGGGAGACACGGCTGGTTGTGTCTGTGCTCTTGGTGTCAAATAGAGACACACCACAGTCCATAATTCTGTGGTGTTCTCACCACCAAGGGTTCAGAAAAGAATCCAACAGCATCCTCAAAGCAGCCAGCGAAGGGTAGTAAAATAGAACAAAACGAAAGTGTGGAGAGGAAAAAAAGTTGCTGAAAAACTAAAAGCATTATTCAAACAGCATAAAATACAGGGGACAATCTTTGAGCCTATGCTTGAGGATCCATTCAAGGATGCAAGAGAGATCAAAAGATATGGAACATTCTGAGTGTATACATGTTTGAACAGTCTACAGTAACATGTCGCCACCAACCCTTTTTTGTGGAGCCCAAATACTTCTCCTATAACGACATGTTTTCACCATCATTCGTTCCAGAGCCCACAACTTCTCCTGTAGCAACATATTTTCACTAGCATTTCTTGTGGAGCCTGAATACTTCTCCTGTAACAACATGTTTTCACCATCATTTTGTTTTGGAACCCAAATGCTTCTTCTGCAACAATATCTTTTCGCCATCATTTTGTTGTGGAGCCAAAATACTTCTTCTATAACAACATGTTTTCACTATCATTTTGTTGCAGACCCTGAATATTTCTTCTGTAACAACATGTCTTCGCCATCATTTTGTTCAGAAGCGTGAATACCTCTCCTGTAACAACATGTCTTTACCATCATGTTGTTGTGGAGCCCGGATATTTCTTCTGTAACAAAATGTTTTCTCCATCATTTGTTGTGGAGCCTGGATACTTCTCCTGTAAGAGCATGTTTTCGACATCATTTGTTGCGGATTCTGAATATTTTTATGTAACAACATATTTTCGCCACTATTTGTTGTGGATCGTGGATACTTTTCCTGTAACAACATGTTTTCGCCGTCATTTTGCAGCAGGGCCTAAATACTTTTCCTGAAACAAAACGTTTTCACCATCATTTTGTTGTGGAGCCTGAATGCTTTTTTTCTGTAACATTGCTTGGCCATCATTTTGTTACCAAGCCTGATTGCCTTTCCTGTAACAACATGCTTCACCATCGTTTTGTAGCAGAACCTGATTGCTTCTCCTGTAACAACATGCTTCACCATCATTCTATAGCAGAACCTGATTGCTCCTGCAACAACATGCTTCACCATCGTTTTGCAGCAGAACCTGACTGCTCCTGTAACAACATGCTTCACCATCGTTTTGTAGCAGAACCTGATTGCTCCTGTAACAACATGCTTCACCATCGTTTTGTAGCAGAACCTGATTGCTTCTCCTGTAACAACATGCTTCACCATCGTTTTGTAGCAGAACCTGATTGCTCCTGTAACAACATGCTTCACCATCGTTTTGTAGCAGAACCTGATTGCTTCTCCTGTAACAACATGCTTCACCATCGTTTTGTAGCAGAACCTGATTGCTTCTCCTGTAACAACATGCTTCACCATCATTTTGTAGCAGAACCTGACTGCTTCTCCTGTTCTTGACGACCTGAACGACGTGTTGTTATAAACCTTTTTTTCTTCTTTTTCTTTCTTCCTCATTTCCTTTATTCTTTTTCCTTGAGGTGTGTGTGTGGGGGGGGGGGGGGGGTGGGGAGGGGGGGGGGGTTGAAGGCGATCCTGAAAATAGATACAAATTATAAAACTTATAAGGATGATTTATCAAAACACTGACGGTTCTGTCACGCACTTGTATTCAGTGTGATAGATTATGGATTAGGGCTTACAACACTGTCTAACAGCAACCTTCTCAAAATTAGAAAGAATTCAAAATGAAGCAATGAGATTGATCCTGGCAACCACAAAGGACACATCAGTTCAACCTATGCGATACCTGCTCGACCTTCTTAAATGCAGACAAGACATAAACTGGAACAGGTGAAGGCATATTTCAGAGCCCTTGAAAATCCCAAAACCCACTTCATGTGGCGGTCAAGGGAACAAAAGGCACTGGGCTAGGACGTGGACAATCATGGATGGGACAGGCAGAAGACAGTATACAGCTGGTGTGCCAGTTAGCAGAAGTCGAACAAACCAAGGAATGGGAGAACTTTCCAGACCACTGGAAACACCTCTACCAATTAGCCATCGCTCCAGAACTTGGAAGACATTGTCGGGAATGGCCAGAAGGCAAAACTAACGCAGGAATTTAGATGCAGGTAGAACTTTGCACGAAAGATCATATTGTAATATACACTGACGGTTCTGTCACCAAAGGTAAGTCAGGCTGGGGATACACAGTGAAGCAAAATGGCCGAGCTATCTAGGAAGACAATGGTGCGCGCAGTTTAACAACTTCAATTCTAACAATGGAGGTAGAAGCAGTGACACAAGCACTCCACTGGCTCTCATCCACAAGCCAGTTTCAAACTCAACAAGCCATGAAACTGACTGACTCCATGAACCTACTTCTGAAAGTGAAAAATGAAATGGGAAGCCCTGCTTGGAATGAACTAATGCGCAGCCTTCCATTGGAGAGACTCATATGGATGTACTGCCCTGGACACACTGGAGTTAAAGGAAACGAGAGAGCAGACACTGGCTAGCAAGGCAACCATAAGAACTGGATTACAGCTAGGTTGATCTGATGTGATAAGAAATCTGAAGAATCACTTAAGCAAACAAGAGCAAAGCCACTATACCATAGACATCTTTCAGATCTGAACATCAAGAGAGGAAGTGGCCGCACATCCAAACTTTAGGGAGGAGCAAGAAACATCACCCACCAAACAAACACTGGAATAATTTCAAGGCCAACACTGCGAAGACTCTAGAGATTCGCGCACCCCCCGCGCTAGAAACCACAGGGAGCAGACAAAGCCAAGTCGTCAAGAGGAAAAACCCACAGCGGAGAAAATGTCCCTTTTTCGGTCGGTCACTTCGGTGGGGTTTTTGTGGGGCCTGTTCTGTTCTAACTTAAAGCTGGGACCCCTCCTACTCGTTAGTTTGTAATGTTCCTGCAACGGGGCGGAGGGGGGGGGGGGGGCATTTCATGCTTTTTCCACTTTGGGGATGTGAAAAAAAGTTCCCAATCGTTGACGGAAAACGTGGCCGAGGGGGAATTTGTTTTTTGTCGATGTAGCCTGCCTTTACATAAACTTTTCCTTTAAAGAAATGCCTTATCATACCCCCCCCCCCCCTCATCCGGCGATAGCCTTCCACACACCCCCCCCCACTCCCCCAGCCCTATTGTTGTTTAAAAGGGGGGGTTACATTCCTCAAAGACGTTAAAAATAAAGTTTTTTAAAAAGACGACGCGGTATTTTTAAACTCGTTAGAGAGCGTTCCACCCCGTCAATACTTTTTCGACCAAAAAAATGTTTTGGGTTTTAAATAAATTTATTCATTGAAGCACGTTTAAATGGGGGGGGGGGGGGGGGGGGGGTTAAAAAGGAAAATGTTAAAAAATTTTTCTGATCCCCCACCCTTCCCCCACCCCCCCCCCCCCCTTGTCCCCCCAACCCTTTTTTTTCCCTGTTTGGGTGTGTGTGTGTGTGGGGGTGTGTGTGTAAAAAATTAAATACCCCGTGTTTCTTTTTCCTAAATCCATAATCAAAAGGGGTTTTTTTTTAAAAATTTTGCGTAAAATCCTCTCTCCTCTCCTTCTCTCTTCTCTCTCTCTCTCTCTCTCTCTCTCTCTCTCTCCCCTTCTTCTTCTCTCTCTCTCTCTTCTCTCTCTTGAAAAAAAAAACTTCTATTTTACGGTTTATCCGGGAAAATTCTTGATCTATTTTCCTCTTTTTTAAACCAACGGAAAACAGTCGTTTTTTAAAGGGCCTCTGTAAATCCCTTTCCTTTCCCAGTGAAAAAGGGGTGTCCCCAAAGGATCATTTTTTGGCCCAACCCTTTTTTCGGTTTAATAAATGATTTTCCCTCTAGCTTTTTCCCTTTTCTTGTGAACTATTTGTTTGCGACACGCCTCCACAGAAAAGGAAAAAATTCCACTCGGTTTGCATGCTCTTCAAAAATTTAAATAATTTTCTGGGGTTGGTCCAAAAAAAATCCCCAGGGCCCCCTTTCCTTGAAATCAAATTGATGTTAAAAAATTTGGCAAAAACGAAAAAACATAAAAACTAGATCACCCCCTTTGTTTCAAAGAAAGATTATGAAAAAAATTGATTCCAAAATTTTATTGGTCTCACTTTCGAAAAACAATCTATTTTGGTTTTAATCAGGGTTTTGGGTTTATCTCGGAAAAATCTAAAGAAAGTTATTTAAATTAAAAGAATTAAGCTTTTCCCTTGCCCAAACTTTTCTGGGAAAATTTATTTTTCCAGGGCCTTTATAAAATCTGATATTGACTTTGCTTCAACTTGCTGGGAAAGGGCCCAGTCACAATTGCTTAAAAACCATGGAGCGTTTGAAAGGGACTTTCACTAAAAATCGTACCCCCTTAAACCCTTCCCTTCAAGTTGCGACTTTTAAAAAATTTTGGAGTTTTCTCCCTTTCAGTCAGAAATGTCGTTTTAAAAGGGTGTGTTGTTTTTACAAAATAATGAACAATCTCGCACCTTCTTATTTTAGAAAAAAATTTTCCCATTGAAAAAACCCCTTTCCCGAAAAAAATTTGTTTATCCTTCCCCCGGGCCCAAAATTGGGATTTTTTAGGTCCCCTTTAGCTGGGGCGGGTGGGTTTTGGGGGGCTTCCGGGGGGACTAAAAAATTTTGTTAGTCTTTTTCCTTTTAAAAAATTTCTTGAATTTTTAAATAGTATTCTTTTGGGTTTTTTGGATGGAATTTGGGGTTCCAATTCCTTTCCGTTTTTTTTATTTTTTAAACCTCTCGGCAAGGGGGGTGGGGAAAAATTTGGGTAGGGCAGGGGGGGTTGGGGCAAAAATTGGGGGGCGCAGCCCCCCCCTTCCCCCCCCCCCCCCCCCCGGGGCCCCCCCTTTACCGGGGCCTTTTTCTTTCCCCCCCTTTCCCCTCCCCCCTTTTTCTCGCTCCCCTTTTTATCTCTTCCCCTCTCCCCCCTCCTTTCTCTCCCTACTCTCTCTCCTGTTTGAGTAGGGTTGGTTGTGAACGGAGGGGTAGACGGGGTGAGGGGGGGTGTTTGTTACGAGGGGGCGGGGGGAGGAATTTGGTTGCAGGAAAAAACGGGATAGAGAGGAATGGGGAAATTTTCGTGCGAATCTGGAGGGGGCAAGAATGTGTGTTGTACGCCCCCTTTCCCGGGAAACATTCTTGGGTTTTATTTTTGATTTACATTTAGTGGATTTAATTTTGGGATTATTATGGTTCTGTAAATTTATTTTTTTTAGATAATTTCTATTTTGACAGGTGTTAAAGTTTGGGGAAAGCATAGTTATATGTGCGCATGGGGGTATATTGAAATTTTTAATCTACATTTTTTTCTTTTCATTCATTATTTTTTTATTGTATTTTTATTGCCTTTGGGAAAAAATTGTTGACAGGTGGATGTTTTGGGTTTAAAGGTTGGGGGTTTTGGGGGGGGTGGCTTTTGTTTTTTGAAATGTTTCTTTTTTTTTTTTGAGGGCAAAATGCCCCCCCCTGCCATTGTAATTCTTTTCCCCCATTAAAAAAAATTTCGTTCGTTCGTTCGTTTTGTTGTTCTTCCCCTCTCTCTCTCTCTCTCTCTCTCTCTCTCTCTTCTCTCTCTCTTTTCTTCTCTCTCCTCTCTCTTCTCTTCTATTTTCTTCTCTTTCTCTCTCTCTCGTGATTTAAAAAGGTTTTGGTTTGTGTGTGTGTTAAAATTTGAACTCTCACACCACTTTCCCCGTCACAAAAAATGCCTTGTGTCAGATGGAAAAAAAATCATTATTTCAGGGCCTTGCTGTTAGATGGGGAAAAGGAAAACATTATACAGGGCATTGCTTTTTCAGATGGAAAGGAAGGGCATGATCAGGGCTTTTCTGTCGATGGAAAGGGGTTTATTATACAGGGCAAATTTCTGTCGATGGAAAGGAAATTCCCTTATACAGGGCATTTCTGTCGAGGATAGGAATCATTTTTTCAGGGGATTTCGTAGATGGGAAAAGGAAAACATGATACAGGAATTGCTGGGCAGATGGAAAGGGAATTTATTATACAGGGATTGCTGTCAGATGGAAAGGGGAAACTGATTTCAGGGCATTGCTGTAGATGGAAAGGAATCCCCCTGGGGGACAGGACATTGCTGTCGTTTGGGAAAAGGAAAAAATTATAAAGGGCTTTTTGTCAGGGTGGAAAGGAACATGATAAAGGGCATTGCTGTCAGATGGAAAGGAATAAAGAAACCGGGGGGATTTTCTGTAGATGGGGAAAGGGGAAACATGATACAGGACATTTCTGTCAGATGGAAAGGAATCATTTTTCAGGGCATTGCTGTCAGGGGGGATGGAAACTTTAACAGGGGGAAATTTCTGAAAAGGGGCTTGGGGAAAGGGTTTGGGGTTCGGAGGACATTTTTTCACAATGATTTTGGGGGGGGGGGGGGGGACCCCTCTCCCTCATCCCATCCCCTTTTGTGTTGTCCTCAAAACTTCCGCGATGTAATTAAATTAATGAGATTGAAGACAAGTACGGTTGGAAGAGAGATGTGTGTTGTTGTTTTGTGGGGGGGGGGGGGGGGGAGGGCGACAGTGAAAGAACAACAGGGGAAACTTTTTTTTCGTTTGGGAAAAAAAATTTCCTCCTCATTTCAAAAGTTTTGGGGGAGGGAGGGAGGCGAGAGAGAGAAAAGGGAGAGAGAGAACGAAAGAAAAAAACGAACGAAATGTTGTTTAATGAGGGAAAAAATAAGCACCAGTCAGTGGCTTTTTTCCCTCCCGCCCCCAACCCAAAAAATAATGGGAGAAATCATTGCATCGAACCCGCATATTTAAAATCATAAAAACAATGAATAATGGCCCAAATTTGAATAAAAGAATTTCACAAAATAACTAGAGGAAAAAAAATGTGTGAGAGAGGGGGGATGGAAGAGCGGGCACAAAGAGAGAGAGGGGGGGGGGGGGCTTTGGGACCCCAGAAAAAAGAGGAAGGGAACTTCGAAAAACAAGGAGTGACAGAAGAAAAGGAAGAAGAAAGAAGAAAAAGAAAAAGAAAAAAAAAGAAGATTAAAAAAAAGCTTAGGGGGAAAAGGAGGAGGAGGAGGGGAGGAGGAGGAGGAGGAGGAAAAGGGGAAAGGAAAGGGGAAGATTAAAAAATTGGCACATGAAAACTACAATGAAGAAGAGTGGTTAAAAAATCAAGTCATGGAAGAAGGGGGAAAAAAAAAAAAAAAAAAAAAAAAAAGCTTTAAAGGGAAACCCGACATGCCCAACTCGGCAGAAGAGGGAGAGGGGAGAGGAGGGGGGGGAGAGAGAGGGGGGGAGAAAAGGAAGGGGAGGGGGGGGGAGGGGAGAGAGAGAGAGGGGAGAGGAGAGAGGGGGGGGGGGAGAGAGGGAGGGAAGGGGCCCAAAAGGGGCGGGCCCCCCAAATTTTCTTCCCAATTTGGGGGAAAAAACACTTCCTCAGTTTATCCAAGAATGGGGGGTGGCCCGGGGGGGGGGGGGGGGGGGGGGGCTTTTCCGAATGTGAAAAAAACATTTTCCCCCCTCTCCCAGAGAGAGGGAGAGAGAGGAAAAGGGGAGAGTGGAAAAGAAGGAGGAGAGAGAGAGAGAGAGAGGGGAAAAGAGAGGGGGGGGGGGGGAGGGGTGGGGGGAAGGGGCGAGAGCGGGTTACAACAAGAAATCTTTTCCCGACTTTGGGAAAAAGAACTTTCCCCCATCCAAAAGGGGGGGGAAAAGGGGGGGGGGGGGGGGGGGGGGGGGGGGGAGGGGGGGGGGGGAAAGGGGAAAAGGAAAGAGAGCGAGTGTTTCAAATGAAGATCTTTTCCCAATTGAAAGAAACTTTCCCCCGCCTCAAAAAGGGGGGGGGAGGGGGCAGGGAATTTAGATATGGCTATGATAGGGGAAAAACCTTTTTTGAAACCCCCTCCCTCATCCCAAGGGGGTGGGGGGGGGGGAAGGTTTTAAAAATGGGAAATTTTTTTGGGAATTTGGAAAAAAAAAAACTGCATGCATGCACATTAAAAAGAAAACGGGGACCACCCAAAAATCCTGGATGATACAGAATTTCCCCTTAAAAACAATCCAGCATAAGGGAATCCTATATCATACAGAATATACATGTACATGAACAATCAACCCAGCACAATATGATCCTAAATTACAGAGGATATACATGTACATATATGAAAACAATTCAGCACAATGCAATCCTATGTCATACAAGATATAAATTTATAAAGAATCATTTCAGCAAAATGTACTCCTACATCTTAAGTTACAGGATGTACATACATACATACATACATACATATATATATATATATAGAGAGAGAGAGAGAGAGAGAGAGAGAGAGAGAAAGAGAGAGAGAGAGAGAGAGAGAGAACTCAGAACTCAGAACGCTTTAATGTACATCGGCCTTGGGCCACAATACAAGGTACAAAGGGAAGGGGGGGGGGGGGAGTGGGTAGGAACGGGGAGGAGTTAGCATATATGTGTTGTAAACAGAACAAAAAGCATTGCAATAATAATTCCCCAAAACTACGTGTAAAGATGATATATCATTCAGATACGTTTAGAGTGTGGGGGAGAGTAGACAGTCTACTCTCCCCCACACTTTTCAATGTCTTCCTTGAGAGAATTATGACCGATGCGCTAGAAGACCATGAAGGAACTGTAAACATTGGAGGGAAAACCATCACCAACCTCCGTTTTGCCGACGACATAGATGGACTAGCTGGAAACGAACAAGAGCTAGTGCACCTGATCAACAGACTCAACAACACCTCTGCTGATTATGGCATGGAAATAAGTGCGGAAAAGACAAAGGTCATGACTAACAACCCAATCGGCTTTACCCAAGACATAACCATCAACAACAAAAAGCTTGAGCCAGTCAACACATTTAAGTACTTGGGGGCAACAATCTCAGATGAAGGATCAAGACCTGAAATCATCTCAAGAGTCGCTCAGACCACAGCTACGCTATCTAAGCTAACGCCTCTTTGGAGAAATAAAAACATCTCCATCAGCTCAAAGATTAGACTGATGCGATCCTTAGTCATGGCGATATTCTTATATGCTTGTGAGTCATGGACGTTGAAATCAGACCTTGAGAAAAAGATCCAAACAATGGAAATGAGGTGCTTCAGACGACTCCTTGGCATCTCATACAGAGATCACATCAGCAATGTGGAAGTTAAAAAGCGCATCGAGAATGAAATTGGTCCATATGTCGATCTCCTAACCTCAGTAAAAGATGCAAACTGAATGGTAGGACACTCACCGATCAACAGGCCTTGCCAGACAATATGCCAGAGGCACAGTCGACGAGATGGGA
>CM031627.1:48344592-48347092 GCA_018398815.1 Conus ventricosus
AGAAAAGGGGGGGGCCATCATGAAACCCCAGAACGTAAACACCTTTCCGTTCCTTTTTTTTTCATTGTCGTGTGTTTGTTTTAGTTAGTTTGGTACACATGTATGCTCCTGATCTTCAAGAATCTATTTGTTTGGATGTGCAGTTCTGCCTTTGTAATTATTCCGGTATAACGAGAGGAACTAAACTGTATTCACTGCATTCTTATACCTGCTCATACATTGAGTATCGTGCCACAGCCACTAAGTGAAAGCATGTCAGACTGAGATTCCAGCCATTGTAGAAGTTTGGCTTCGTTGGATCGCCTCCGTTTTTCCACCAGTGTGTTGAAGGTGTACATGAAGGGATTGATAGCAGAGTTCAAGGGCAGTACAAATATAGCCAGTGCCACGTTCACCTCACCAGGGATGGGAGTACCAGCCAGTGCCAGCATTCCACACAGTCCAATGGGGAACCAGCACAGGAAATCTGTCACTGCAACAGTGATCAGTCGCTGGGCTATGGTCATATCCCGTGAAACGTTTGTCGTGTTGGTCGTCAAGGCGTTGTTCTGTATTGACTGATAAATAAGTGCTTGGCCAGCACAGATAAATAAGAACAGAATAAAGTTAAAGACAATCAGTAAACTGAACGAGTACTGTTTTCCTCTAAAGTCTCGCTTTGTCACTGGTAACGGAATACAGATGCCAGTTTGACTGTAAAACTCCCAGTGTGACAGCATGGGGAGTGAAGGCAGTAAGGCCAGGACCCATCCAATGGACCAAGATAATAGACAGGCCATGGCTGCTGACATTCTTCTGAATCGGAAAGTGCTGAATGGAAAATGAAGGACAAGAAACCGATCCAGTGTAATCAACCAGATGATCAGAGCGGACACTTCACTGGACAACAGGCACAGAGAACCGGCCACTTTACAGGCTATACTGTCTCTCCACGTGTCATCAAACTGCAGATTCTGCCACGGAACTGTTCATCAGCTATTCCAATGATGGCAATGTAGACACCCATCAGAAAGTCAGCCAGCGTAAGGTTAAGGACAAACACACTGAATCCACTCACAGAGGTCATGCTCCCTGTTACTAAACGTGCGCAGAAACAGAAGACATTACCACTCACCGAAAGACGGTTGTCAACCAAAGAGAGCCTCGATAAAACCACGATTGCAACAGGTCTTCACACGAGGAAATGTCATCCTTGGGGGCATGGCAAGCGGCGTCGTGGAAATTACTTAGGAAAATCTGGAAGCAGCATACTTTATAGTTGTCTGTCTCAACAAGACTCAAACGTGAAAGGTCTTTGAACATGTTTGGTGGAAACATAACCACTGGGCTGCCGTACATGTAAAGTTCGGTTAATTGAGGTGTAAAGTGAAATCCACTGGGACGATGGTATGAACAGCAGTAAAACTTAAATTGAATTTCTGTGTGTGGGTAAATGACGAAAAAACTCCAGAATCAAACACTGTCAGTGCAGTGAATGACAGATCCACTTGCCTGAGGTGACGTTGCTGAACGGTAGAAGCTGAATCAACATAAAGGGAGGTGATGGGGTTATGGAAAGTGACAACGTTCGTAAATTGTACAGCGCAAGAAAAACAGTCATGTTCACTTGCTTAAGCTTATTTTCACTAATGTCAAGACACCTCAGGTTTAGCAGTGTTATGACAGGGACGATGGTCAAGGAACACCGAGCAAGAACAAGATGAACCAGATAGGAAAGTTGGCTGACATCAGAAAGTGTTATTCCAGAACTGGTTCCCATCCAAAAGCGAATGTATGGAATCCGTGTGGCGGAGAAAGGCTGAAAACAGAGGAACGTGTGACCTCGACACAGACAGCCCACAGGACAGCTTATATCACATACCATTCATCATCATGCATCGGACAGTGAGGCCAGCCTCACACAGGTGGTCAGTGTGTAAACAAGTCGTGGATGCTCTGCACCTGAAGAATCCTGGACACATTATGTCCCCACAGCCATCTTCGTCCTGGAGGGTCGATACAGTCGTGTATTCCATTGCATCGGGTGAAGACAGGCAGGCAGTCATTGAAGTCACCTGGACAACGATAATGACTGTCAGGACATGATTCATTACCACGCATCGGTGTGGAGTTAAACCGCAAGATGCCATCAAAATTCACTAGGGAAGGGGAAATAGAAAATGGGTAAATAACATGCAAACATCTGTATAAACTGCACTTCTCGTCCGACTGATCCTGGCAATGGGGCACTTGATCACAGACCTGACTGTAATGAAAGACACTGACCGTTATTGCAGGTGAACATGTGGATGCAGATTGGATGTTTACAAAACGATTCATCACTGCAGTCCCGACAATCGTCAATAAAATTACACACCAGAGAGTAGGACACTGTGGTATTGTCGTCATCACAAACATATGTAGGGATGAGCGTGGTGTGCTCACCTGCCGTATGCAGAGGGCTTGTGTCAGACAAGGGATCCTGAAAATGACAAGATATGAGTTCTGGGCCACAGACCTT
>CM031627.1:48357092-48367190 GCA_018398815.1 Conus ventricosus
TCAGTTTGTGCACTGGGATTCCCTACAGATCCCCTGTTCAATGTCTGTACACATGGTCAGTTTGTCCACGGGCTTCCCTACAGATCCCATGTACAATGTCTGTAAACATGGTCAGTTTGTGCTCCACTGGGCTTCCCTACAGATCCCCTGTTCAATGTCTCCACACATGATCAGTTTCTGCTCCACGGGGCTTCCCTACAGATCCCCTGTTCAATGGTCTCCACACATGGTCAGTTTGCCACTCGCCTTCCCTACAGATCCCTGTCCAGTGTCTGTACACATGGTCAGTTTGTCCACTGGGCTTCCCTACAGATCCCATGTACAATGTCTGTACACATGGTCACTTTGTCCACGGGGCTTCCCTACAGATCCCCTGTCCAATGTCTGTACACATGGTCAGTTTGTTTTTCAACTGGGCTTCTCTACAGATCCCCTGTTCAATGTCTGTACACATGGTCAGTTTGTCCACTGGGCTTCCCTACAGATCCCATGTACAATGTCTGTACACATAGTTTGTTCTCCACTGGGCTTCCCTACAGTTCCCCTGTTCAATGTCTGTACACATGGTCACTTTGTCCACGGGGCTTCCCTACAGATCCCCTGTTCAATGTCTCCACACATGGTCCGTTTGTGCTCCACTGGGCTTCCCTACAGATCCCCTTTCAATGTCTGTACACATGGTCAGTTTGTGCTCTATTGGGCTTCCCTACAGATCCCCCTGTTCAATGTCTCCACACATGGTCAGTTTGTGCTCCACTGGGCTTCCCTACAAATCCCTGTTCAATGTCTGCACAGATGGTCAGTTTGCCCACCAAGCTCCCCCACAGATCCCCTGTTCAGAGTCTTTACACATGGTCAATTTGTTCTCCACTGGGGTTCCCTACAGATCCCTGTTCAATGTCTCCACACATGGTCAATTTGTCCACTGGGCTTCCCTACAGATCCCCTGTTCAATGTCTGTACACATGGTCAGTTTGGGCTCCACTGGGCTTCCCTACAGATCCCCTGTTCAATGTCTGTACACATGGTCAATTTGTCCACTGGGCTTCCCTACAGATCCCCTGTTCAATGTCTGTACATATGGTCAGTTTGTCCACTGGGCTTCCCTACAGTTCCCCTGTACAATGTCTGTACTCATGGTCAGTTTGTCCACTGGGCTTCCCTACAGTTCCCCTGTACAATGTCTGCACTCATGGTCCGTTTGTCCACTGGGCTTCCCCAAAAGATCCCTGTTCAATGTCTGTACATATGGTAAGTTTGTGCTCTGGGCTTCCCTACAGATCCCCTGTTCAATGTCTGTACATATGGTCAGTTTTTGCCCTGGGCTTCCCTACAGATCCCCTGTTCAATATCTGTACACATGGTCAGTTTGTTCTCCACTGGGCTTCCCTACAGATCCCCTGTTCAACGTCTGTACATATGGTCAGTTTTTGCCCTGGCCTTCCCTACAGATCCCTGTTCAACGTCTGTACACATGGTCAGTTTTTGCCCTGGGCTTCCCTACAGATCCCCTGTTCAACGTCTGTACATATGGTCAGTTTTTGCCCTGGGGTTCCCTACAGATCCCCTGTTCAATGTCTGTACATATGGTCAGTTTTTGCCCTGGGCTTCCCTACAGATCCCTGTTCAATGTCTGTACTCATGGTCAGTTTGTCCACTGGGCTTCCCTACAGATCCCTGTTCAACGTCTCCACCCATGGTCAGTTTGTTCTCCACTGGCTCTTTCTCTTTCAACGTGTCCAATTTTGCAACTCTTTTTTTAAGCTGATCTTTCCTACTGCATAGTCAAGAAATCAGCTCTAGCGTTGACAAGCACATTATAGTCATGTTGTGTTTGGTCTGTTTCCACATTATAGTCATAGTGTTTGGTCTGTTTCCACATTATAGTCATGAGTGATTGTCTGTTTCCACTCTTTCTTCTACTTCCACTATAGGGCTTTCTGTCACCGTCTCTGTCACAAACTGATGACTGCATGTTTTGAAGAGGTAATTTAGTTTCAAATACTACGTAACTTACTTTGTCTGCGCGCTCTTAGCGCTATAAAAAAGTCGTATCTTTTTGTACTCCCAGTTCTTATAGAACAGAGAGTACTTTAGAATGGGAACGAAGAAATGCTGTGTGTTTGTGTGTGTGTGTGTGTGTGTGGTGTGTGTGTGTGTGTGTGTGTGTGTGTGTGTGGTGTCTGTGGTCAAAATGTGTTCCACTCGCTCAAGACAAAACTACTGGGCCGATCTTTCTGAAAATTTGTAGGTATGTTCGTTATGGGCCACGGATGATGCCCAATGTTTTAGTTTACCGTTATAGCCGTTACTAACGGCTGTAACGGTTTTTCTTCTTTATGGAATATCTCAGAAAGTACGTAGCAGATCTTTGTAAAAATGAGCAGGTACATTCAATATGGGTCAGGATGATGCCCGATGTTTAATTTACCCCGTTATAGCTGTTGCTAACGGCTGTAACGGCCTGTAACGGTTTTTCTTCTTTATGGAATATCTCAGAAAGTACTTGGCCGATCTTTCTGAAAATTTGTAGGTATGTTCATTAAGGGTCACGAATAATGCCCGATGTTTTAGTTTACCCCGTTATAGCCGTTACTAACGGCTGTAATGGCCTGTAACGGTTTTTCTTCTTTATGGGATATCAGAAAGTACGTGGCCGATCTTTCTGAAAATTTGTAGGTATGTTCATTTGTCAGGCACTGAAGTTCGTCTGGTGTTAGCGTGTCTAGGGGTGCCTGACTATTTATTCGAATTTTGGTCTCTCGCCGCGACTCTCTCATTCGATTCAGTCACTGAAGTCAAAAATGTAAATTAACCACACATTTATTTAAATACAGAAGTATGCACATAACAAAAATTATAAAAATCATAGCCTAAATCATAGCCTAAAACAAGTTCTTCACATTGACTAAAGCGAGTCCTTCCTTTTTGTGTTTATGTCTTGTGGGCCAAAAATAATCAAGAAAAAAACCATGTAGTTCTGGCCTGTCTCGCCAGCACACATCAGTTCCTGTCGTCGTGTGATGATCACGGAAGATTCCTGGTCAGTCGACGTTGTCGTGACCCTTGATCATCGGTCCTGTAGACGTTGTTCGTTGATGATGTGCTTTGCTTCTCGTGGTCCACGTATTTACCTTCAGGCTTGACTGGGCCCTCAGGGTTTGACCCTATCTACACATAATATATACCCGCCCTTCCCTAATACTAGGAAATACAGGTTCTATTTTCTTATACATTTCTACAAATACGATTGCTCTTGTTTACCCAGATGCATTCACACAGATCTCATTCGTCTATGTACATCTTCCACATATCTTTATAATTTTCCCATGCGCTAGCCACACTTGAGATGAATGCATTCTTAACATTATTTACTTCAACCAACTATGCATACACTCTCATATGCGCAGTTAACACATGGTCATCTCTTCGCAGCCAAGCCTGCATCAATAATATCGGAGGTGCACTCCGACTCACGCACCAACACATTTCTATTGTTTTACATAATTACAGACACTAATCAAGCCTGACGAACACAAAGAAAAATACAGCGTACAAAACGGAACAAGCACCACAGAACTTCTGCACACAGCATCATCCACTACCGGGATTAGGTCTTGATTGTAACTAATGTTACTTACAGCAGTCCCATCAACAGGAGTTTCCATTCCTCTCTACGTGAATTCAATGAGCACACCTAACTGCTGCTGTTTATGTCAGCAAAATCAATCAATCAATAAGTAAATAGATGAATATATATTATATATATATATATATATATATATTATATATATATATATATATATATATATAATATATAACGCAGAAAAATAAATGCAGGCACACCAACCACACACTCTTCATGTTTTTTATAAAAGGAAGCTTTCGCCTTTTATTTAGGCTTCGTCAGCATCTGCAACAAAACAGTCATGTATATGCACACTCCCACCCACCCAATATATATAATATATATTTGTTAAAAGATAAGGTCTAAAACTATCTACAGCGCTGTTTCATGCAATGCAATCATCAGGATGTGGTGGGTCTGTGCTGCCGGTGTTTTATAACTGCTTGTGTTGTCTGTCATCACGTGCTGTCTGTGTTTTTCGTGCGTTTCTGGTTCTTGTTCACTGATAGGAATTTCCACTTGTGCCTGCAGTTGTTAACCATTTCTATCCTAGTATTTAAAGTTGCCAGTTGTGGTTTGCATAGTATTATGTACTTTTCTGTTGAGCATAGGTTACATCTTTTTGAAATGTTGTTGTATGGTGCTGCTCTTTCTATGATTTTCCAGGATATATTGTAGTCTATCCTTTTCTCTTTGAGCTTCCAGATGTATTTACTCAATTCTGTTTGGTTTTTGTATCTTTCTTTGTTAAATGACTGTTTGTGGTTTGCATATCTGTTTTAAATTGGTTTTCAGTGATACCTATATAATTATGTTTCTTCTGCGTTCTCTGATGTTACAGTGGCTTGGTACACAATGCTGTTGTAGAGGCATTTGTTGCTCAGAGGGCACTGTTCTTTCTTGATACAGTTGCAGGATTTCCTTTCATCACCCTCGTTTTTCTCTGTGCTGCTTTTCATTTTGTTGGTTGAATCAATGATGTTTTTAAGGTTGGGCATACATGAGTATGATAATTTGATGCTGTTTTGTTGAATATCTTGGATAATTTGTGCTCTTTTGGGAATGATGATGTTAGGATTCTAAAGAATTCTTTCCCTATATTTGTTTTCACTCGTCCGTCATATGGGGGGTTGTACCATATGATCTTTCTTTCTGTTCTTCTTGTGTCTGCTCATGTCATTATCTGGATCATATGTAGTTTGTAGTTGTAGCCACTTTTGTGTAACGCTTCTTGGTATTCAGCTGCAGCGTTATTGAATGCTGTTTCGTTGCATGACAGGTTGGATAATCTTTTATTTATGCCTCTGGGTATTGTTTTTAGTATGGAAGGGATGGTACTTTTGATATTTACATAGACAGGTGTATCATTTGGTTTTTTGTATACCCAGAGGCATAAATAAAAGATTATCCAACCTGTCATGCAACGAAACAGCATTCAATAACGCTGCAGCTGAATACCAAAGCGTTACACAAAAGTGGCTACAACTACAAACTACAATATGATCCAGATAATGACATGAGCAGACACAAGAAGAACAGGAAAAGAAAGATCATATGGTACAACCCCCATATGACGGACGAGTGAAAACAAATATAGGGAAAGAATTCTTTAGAATCCTAACATTCATCATTCCCAAAAGAGCACAAATTATCCAAGATAATTCAACAAAAACAGCATCAAATATCATACTCATGTATGCCCAACCTTAAAAACATCATTGATTCAACCAACAAAATGAAAAGCAGCACAGAGAAAAACGAGGGTGATGAAAGGAATCCTGCAACTGTATCAAGAAAGAACAGTGCCCTCTGAGCAACAAATGCCTCTAACAGCATTGTGTACCAAGCCACTGTAACATCAGAGAACGCAGAAGAAACATATATAGGTATCACTGGAAAACCAATTTAAAACTAGATATGCAAACCACAAACAGTCATTTAACAAAGAAAGATACAAAAACCAAACAGAATTGAGTAAATACATCTGGAAGCTCAAAGAGAAAAAGATAGACTACAATATATCCTGGAAAATCATAGAAAGAGCAGCACCATACAACAACATTTCAAAAAGATGTAACCTATGCTCAACAGAAAAGTACATAATACTATGCAAACCACAACTGGCAACTTTAAATACTAGGATAGAAATGGTTAACAACTGCAGGCACAAGTGGAATTCCTATCAGTGAACAAGAACCAGAAACGCACGAAAAACACAGACAGCACGTGATGACAGACAACACAAGCAGTTATAAAACACCGGCAGCACAGACCCACCACATCCTGATGATTGCATTGCATGAAACAGCGCTGTAGATAGTTTTAGACCTTATCTTTTAACAAATGTTGCTCCCAGTCCGGTTGAGCATTTTTTAAAAATCTCTGCTGGTATTTACTACCATTGTCTATATATATATATATATATATATTTCTTTTTTTTTTTCTTTTGGAATCTCGCTTACTTACTCGGGGTTCCGCAGCGACTGGGAAATAACGTCACGGCGCTTGACGTCAAACACAGTGGCGTTCTCAGCTGGGTTAACTAGAAGGGCTTTCGTTCGCTCTCCGGAGGGGCTCTTCGGGTCTTGATCCTCTGTCAGCAGGACGGATCCTCCTGGCCGTTCCTGGCTTGTGGTGAAGTCCTGGCGTAGGTAGAGGTGGTGCGTCGGTAGGGACTGGACAGGTGGCCAGTCCCGCCTCAGTGTTTGTGTCCTCGAGGATGTTGCCGCACCACACTTCTGTTTGCTCCTGTATGGACTCCACCAGAGTACTAGCTTCCAGGAGGTCGTGTGCTGACAGGGAGACTCCGTTAGGATCTGTAGCCTTGTCACTCCGGAGAACCTAGAATTGCGCTGCTACTACGGCCATGTAAAGTCTCCTTCTAACCGTTTTCCCGAGTATCCTAGCAACTCCCTACACTCATGTACACAGCAACCAATCAACTCCTAACACTTGTGCACACAGCGACCAATCAGGGTGTTGAAGAGGACTGGCCGAGCCTGGCCTCCCCAATCACAGCTCTTGGAACACTCTGATGCATATTACAGTTCTGAGTGAAGCTTTTACGCAACCTGTTACGTATTTCATTCAGAACCGTGTTCCAAAACAATGCAGCACAAAGTATGGGTTTGTCTCAAAGACAGAATGGGGCTTGGTGTCTGACAACACCCCCCACCTTAAGTCGAAAATCTCATTTTCGATAAACTACACTAAGACACATTCTCTGCGAGAACAACACATGCCTATCACAACCAGCCCTGATGTGGCCCTTTGCGGTCGGCTGGGCTATAAGCAACATTATCTTATCTCCTAGCCTATCAACAAGTAAATCTCTCGACAAAACTCCCTGTGTTTTGCCGAGAAGGACACACCCCCTTTTCTAAATTTTAACGTCACGAGTTGCGTCATGCCAATCTCCACTGACGTATTTATCTGACCTCGTCACCACCTGACGTCAAATGTCCTGCCTCGCAAAGGCCAGGACGGCGGAGAAACCTTCACTGATCTCCCTTTGCGAACCTGTGCAATTTCATAATGAGAAAAGTGCACTTGAAATTCGATAAAAATCAACTAGTCAACGTAGAAACATCATTCTTTCAACATATGAAAGTTCAACCATTGCTCTGACATCGCAATACCAAATCAACAGAGCGCCAAAGGTCTTTTACCAAAACATGCTTCGAAACAACTTAGACCTCTTCACTCTCAAACGTGTGAATACGATTTCAGCCCGAACAAAGTTATGTTGGCCAACCAGCACTTCCCAATTTTCATCCGTATTGTAGTCCAGCATCCACACCTCCCGAAAACTGGTGTACCCTCGAGTTTGCTTCTAGAATCACAATCGCAAGATCACGTAAGTGCATCAGCACCACCATACGTGCACAGTTACTCCGTGTTCCCCTCATGGAACAATGAACACCGTACCTTCCCCTCTCAGGTGTAGGCACCAATTAAAAGCTGCTCCTTGCAGCTCGCAACAACCTCGTTGCTACCCACCGACTGCCACTACAGTTTATAACCAGCATGCTGTAGCTTGACTACATACACCCGTAGCCTATAATCACAACAACGTACTCCGACTACATCCACCCGTAGTCATAAGGCACAAACTATGTGAGGACAGTTCTCCGAGTTTTTACTAAGACTACACAAACTGATAAACCACAACCTGGTTTTATTGGAGTAACCTCAAACTTGCCGGCGCCAACGTCACACCTGCTGTTAGACTTACAACATTAAAATGCGCGACTCTTGCTTCGGGTGCGGCTGCGTCGATCCTGGGATCGAGAACGTCTTCGACGATCTCTAGATCCTTGATCTCGAGTAACTTCGCCTCCTGCGAGGGGGCGAGTAACCACGGCGTCCAGACCTGCTGCTGCGAAAAACCACCACCCAACGATCGTCAGGACAATCCCTGGCCCCGTGACCGGACCGGTGGCAGCGGTAGCATTCATCATAGCTCAAAGGTCTGCGCGGACTGCCTTTGGCCCATTCAACGATGATACTTGAGCCACAAACGTCACGCCCATTCTCATACTTGATGCAATCCTCGGCATCTCTGTAGTCTTCAAAGTCCACAAACGCATAAGCAACTTCAACTCCATATTTTACTTCGCATCTTGTTAGACGACCCTAAGGTTCAAAGATTTCTTTTAAATCACGTGTACGGGTTGTTTTACTTAATCGGCCAACAAATAATTGGCCTTCCCGTCGCGACATGATGGCAGCCTTGTCAAACAAATGACGCAAGTTGCTGTCCCGCTTCTGTTTCTCAGCCTGATTTTGAGGAGTCATGGACATTATTGGCTCTGAAGTCGTCTTCAGACTTTTGGGTTCCTTGTCCCTTTTTGTCTGTGCGCGCGTTATGACCGCGGCACTCTCTGTGTGCGCATAAATAGGTACTTTTGTCACTACCTCCTTGCCATCCACTTCCATTTTACATTCATTTCCTAGTAACACCGGTTTGACAGGTCGGTCCATAACTAGTACTTCGGCTTTACCGTCGAAGTATGGTGTATTCATCTTCACTCTGGCTAAAGGTAGGTTTTTCTTCACACTGGACGTAGCCTGTGTAACCTCCCTTGTTTCTCCTGTGAGACAACTGACCGGGACAAGTTGACTGTCTACCACGGTTAGAGTAGCGCCAGTATCTCACAGAGCTGAGACAGATTTACCCTCTATCTCAACTGTGCACTCTGGGTTGAACGGAATCCGTTGACATTCTTCACCCCGTGGTGATTTTCCAGTCACCGCCATCGCGGACACTATAGTAAGCGCGGCAGCTGTCTTTTCGGGTTTTCTCTCCCTTGCTTTGCAATCGCGCGCTAAATGTGGGCCGCCACATTGATAACAGCATAGACAAACCCTGCACTGAAGTCACGAGCGTAGTTTCTACGATCCTCAGTCTCAGACCTCGTTTCTGTACCACTGAATCTACGCTCATTACTTGGTGAACTGTTGTGGTTTCCTTTGTATTCGCCTTGATTCCTAGAGAAACGCACATGGTGTTCACTACGGCTAGGACGACTGTTACGTTCCTCTGTACGAATGTTTTCAAAACACTTCCGCTGCCTTTATAGCTTCATCTTTTGTTGTGGCTTGTTTCTCTCGCACATAGTGTGCTTGATCCGCAGTCAATGCTTCTATGAACTTTTCTACTATGAGCATTTCTGCCAGATCTTCCTCTGATTTGCCAGATAGATTTATCCATCTGTACAGATATGTGTCCGGTCTATCCCACAACATTCTGACGTCTTCCTGTTGTTCTTTCCTAGCGGTTTTGAACCTCTTTCTGTACTCACTAGCTGACAGGTGAGATCTTTTAAGCAAAATGTTCTTGATACAGTCTCTAGGGATTTTTAACAAAGATCTCCCTCGCTTTACCCTTGAGCAAAGGTGCTAGACGAATGGCCCACTCCTCTCTCAGCCAATCATTTCAGCTCCGCCACTCTCTCAAATTGAGACAGATGCACATCAATATCATCTTTATCCTCTATAGTCAGGTGGCTGAAATCTGTATCTTGCAAAAAAAATAATACCCTAAACGTTTCGGGTTAGAAGCAAACATCCAGTTTTTTTCTGAAATCTGTTGATGTATTCGAAGACAACCTGGGTGGATGGCCCTTCCAAATTTGCCCACCTTGGCCGCCATGACACTTTTAAAAATGGCCGCCGAAAACGACACTTTTCTGCATATCTCTAGTTGCAATGGACATATGTACACATAATTAATGTCAAATGTACCATTTTCTAGTACAGAGAAAATCACATTTTACACTCTCTTCTGTGTAAAAATGAGGGTTGACCTATTAAAATGTCATACAAAAGTGAATACTAGGTACTTTAGAGAATTCAAGACACCATAAAGTGATAAACAAATTTTTTCCATCATTGGTGTCGGTCTCTCTGGAGTACACTGTACTGTACGAAAATAATTTGTGGGTCGGTTCTCTGGAGTACACTGTCAA
>CM031627.1:48373190-48378531 GCA_018398815.1 Conus ventricosus
TCACCCTGTCGTGGATTCATCTTTAGTTTTGCTTAACGAGGGGAAAGAACATACGCGCATCCCCAGACATATCTCATCATAGAGCATCGGCGCTTGTCTTACCTTTGTTTCACCTGCTTTAGCATTAACAGCAAAATGGGATACAGCCAATGACCCACTAGGTAGTGACCATGTCCAATATTTTTTATCTTTTAAAAATCCGTTGGATCTGAATTAGTGGTGTAGATGTTATACCCAAATTTAATTACATAAAGGCAGTTTTGGGGAAACTTTTCAAAATTACCTCACTGAGAAGACTGAGAGTGAAGTTAATTGTGAGGATGTTAACATCTTTTTTGATAACTTCAGAAAACAGTTCTTGAGGCTGCTGCTTTAGCTATTCCAAAAAAAGGACCAAAAAGGTGTGAAACATTCTCAGGGAATGCCCTGGTGGAATCAGGCTTGCGAGAGCTGTTAAAGCAAAAACATTAGCTTATCTTAATTGGCTAAAAGTTAGAAAAGTTCCTGGCAAGAGATAAAAGATGCAGCTCTAAAAAAATGTGCAGTACAAAAATAAAAGCAAACAGAGTTACAGCGCAAGCAAAAGACAGTACTGGTCACAGTTCTGTCTAAATGAAGTATCTGACTGTAAAGACTTGAAAAAGGGTGTGGGATAAGGTGAAAGAAATAAAATCGGGCATTAAACTCCAAGTTTAAACCCAATCAAAACAATAAGAAAAAGAATTTCTATCTCCCAAAAAAAAGGCTGAGGAATTTGCATCTATGTACGTTAAAACATGTTGTATGGAATTTTTTTGCCTAATGAGCAAAAGTCGTTTAGATTGAAAGAAAAAATACTGATAACTATAGAGATCCTGTACCAAACAACAACAGTACTAAAAATTGTATCAATATCTTTACAGGAAATCAGGAATGCGCCCGTCTGTTGGGAAATAAAAAGGTTTTTCGGTTGGTTTGGATGGATTTCTTACACGATGTTAAACCATTTACCAGAGAACTGGAAATAGTCATTTTACATAAATTATTTAACAAATGTTGGGAATGTGGACAAATTCCCGATATATGGAAAGACGTCTATTGTGACTCCTATTCTAAAGCAGGGCAAGCCTCGGTCCTGAGACGTCTACTAAAGACCCATTTCAGTCACGTCTCATACTGGAAAAGTCATGGAAAAAATAATAAATTTTAGAATGTGATAAAAATGATGTATTTTCTTCACATCAATCTGGATTTAGAAAAGGACGAAGTAAATTGATCACCTGACACGACTAACTACTCAAATTAAGAAACAGTTTGCTAAACTAAAAGTGTCCTTGCTTCCTTCTTTGATCTTACTAAAGCTTACGATAGAGTGGGGCACAGCCAAATTATTATATAAATTAAAACAATTGGTCTTTCTGGTCACGTCTACAATTATGTGAAATCATTTTAAGTGGGAGACACATAATGACCAAAGTTGGTGTGACTTTATCATCCTCAAGATCTAAAAATAGGGGAATTCCAAAGGTTTTCTATAATCCCCTTTTTTATTCAATGTAATGCTATAGACTTATATACATGTTTTTCATCATATCCCAAAGGGTTTAGCTCAATATGCTGATGACATTGCAATATGGATTAATGTATCTTTAAAGAAAAGAACAAATTTACGTCACAATAAAATTTTATTCAAAGCTCTTTCAGCACGACTGGATAAATTAAATAGTTTATTGCATTTGAATGGCTTTCAATTCTTTTGAAAAGACACATTTGGTTCTCTTTTAAAAATGGATATAACCCAAAAGTAACCTGCCTATATTCTTTCTGGGAGGACGGGAAATTTTTTATAAACTTTGAAGTAAAAATTTTAGGGGTCCTACTTACACCAAAACTAAACTGGAAAAAACATATTGACTCAATTGTTACTAAAGCAGTTAAAAGTTTGAATTTTCTAAAAATTGTCAGTCATTCTCCATGGGGACAGGATCCTAAAGTTTTTGTTGCATTTAGCAACCAGTCTTGTACGATCAAGATTGACTTACGGGCAGGAAAATATTCTTTTCTGCTTCGCGATCGCATTTAAAGAAACTTCAAAGAATTGACAGTAAAGCTGTAAAAGTTGGGCCCCGGGTGTACCGTGCACACTAAGTCCTCTGAAGCTTTTAAGATAGCAGGCCTTTTGCCACTTGATGAAGAAAGGAAAATAAGTTTTTGTAAAATATGTAGTGAGACGGATTGCGGTGGACGACCTTGAAGAGTTTTTAAAAACACGATCCGACATTGATTTTTCGAAAAATGCACAGAAAAATTCAAATTTAGAGACGCTTCGTTCATATGTTTTAGACGTTTTTAATTCATCAAAGATTGACCCATACGAGGTAGCGCCTCGCGTACTGGTTCCGGGCCCGGTACCCCCTTGGGAACTAACGGAAGTAACAGTTAACATTTTTTCTTCTGATCTAAATAAAGCGTTTCGCCGCTTGTGTTAGCAGCATCTGTCAAAATTGACATGGGAAAAAAAGTTTACTAACTATTTGAAAAATATACACTGACGGCTCAGTTCTTGATGATGGTAGTGCGGGATCTGGCTTGGGAATTCCCAAATTTCAAGCTGAAAAATCATATTTTTTAGGTAAGGTCATTCCATATTTACAGCTGAACTAGTTGCTGTCCTGATGGCATTAAAATTATTTAATTTCCTTGCCAGTCCAATATTTAATATCCTGTTTTGTGTTGATTCACAGTCATATTAAAAAGTTTGTATTGTTTTGAAAAATTTACAAAGAGAGGAATTATTATTTGAGATTAAGTACAGTTGCACGTCTTTTTCATAAAGGTACTAATGTTGTATTTTTCTTGGGGTTCCATCGCACACCTCCTTCGTTTTTAATGATCAAGCAGATAGAGCAGCAAAAAGGGGAGCAAAGAATATATTTTGGTAGTATTAAGGTTGATTGTCCCCTTTTTCATACAAGGAAATTAATCATATAATCGAGAGGGATTTTTTGGAGTCAATACAGTTCCTCATCAAAACCTCGTCAGCAACTCTGTCAAACTTTGTGTCAATTAGCCGACCGGTTTTTAGCCTGACTTTTAGACTTTTATGTAATTCCCTACGAACCAAGTATTGCCAGACTGTTAAGTGCGTATGTCGTGGGGATCTTTCAGTTCAACATGTGATTTTGATTGTGAACTAACGAAAACCCCTTTTTAATGGTGTTATACCAAGTGCTGACACGGGCATGTTAATGTGTTTGACTTTTTAGATTCGTTGCCAGTTGTTTCTCTTGTTAAATTAACGAGTAACCTTTTGGGGAAGTCATTAAGGAACATTTTATAATCATAATCGTAAGTTAGATTATTTTAGTTATTTTATCTAAATTTTTTATAGTTTACTGTCCTACAATTCATCTATGCTTATTTTGTTCCATGTAACCACATCGTCCTCTTTTCTTTTATAATAATAGTCTAAAATTGTAAACAATATGTTATTTTTGACGTCTGCAATCACCTATATGTGTGACGAGACGTAAAACAAATTCCTTCCACACACACACACACACACACTCACCACACACACACACCACCACGGACGCACGCACACACACACACACACACACACCCCACACACACACACACACACACACACCAAAACACACAACATTTTTCGAATCACTTTTATGGAAGGACGTTAAACTGAAGAACACACACACACACACACACACACACACACAAACACACACACACCACACACACACACACACACTGTCAAGCACAACGAGACAGAAATAAAAATCTCACATCACACACATCTTACTCCATACCGTTCTTTACCCAGGGATATAACGCTTAGACTTTTGATAAAATACCACCCTTCTTTAATTAAATTATTAGAAATGTCTAAAACTCAGAACTCCGGGGGTAAGCAGAAAGAAATTGGAAAGTTTTAAAAAGGTTTTCACTCAGCTTAGCATCACTGAAAGATTCTCCAAAGTCCTTCCTCGTCGCCTCTCTCCCCTGAAGTTCACCAGGGACGACGTCAACGACCCCAACTGGGTCTGGCTCCACGACTAGCGAAACGTAGCCGGACCTTCCTTCTGTAAGTCTTCACGACCGGTGCAGCTCAAACGCCTACGGCAGGGAGCTCCTCCAGCTTCTCACCCCGTAGCGGAGCATGCCATCTGTACATCTTCACACCCGGTGCAGCCTCAAACGTCTAACGGCAGGGAGCTCCTCCAGCTCTTCACTCCCGTAGCGGAGCATGGCACCTCTACAAACAAAGTCTGGGAACACCACCATTACTATCCCAGTTCCTAACACTTCAATAATAAATTTATCAGCTTCGTCTCCACCTGAAAAACTAACCACCATTCCCCTTTTCTCTCCACCTCGGCAATTCCTGAGATAAATAGAAATAAATAATATTATTTCCAATTCATTTCAACAAACAAGACAATTTTATTATCTAAACAACAGCTTGTCTCCTCACACGGCCTCGAACCCTCTCGAATCTATAAAACAATGGAAAGAATAATTTTCATATACTTGTCAAACATATTCATCGTAATACTATTCATAAACCATAAACAAAACCAAGCTGTAAAGAAAATGAAATATTATAACTTAACAACACTAAGTCTTCAACTTACCCGGGCCTCTCTCTCCCTGGGCTTATATTCATGGACAACCCGCTGTTGACCTCCGGTTAGTTTTACCTCCGGCGGGTACGGAACCGGCGGTTAAACTGGACCCGCTGGTTAGAATGCATTGCCATTCGTGAGCCGCGGTCTGCCGTCGGTTAGTTACCCGGCCGACTATTTTTAGACTGACAAGGGATTCCCGTAATCTCGCTCTCAGCGCATGCGTATGCGACCTATTTCCTGCATTTCCGAAGTAAACAACAATGTCGAAGACTGAGAGTAAGTCCGTGAAAAATGGACAAATCTAAAGAGAGACCATCGGAAAAGGAACGACAGGCCGTATGAAAACGGGCAGTGGGGCAGTGCCTTCTAAACCCACAGACGAGCTGATCGACATGATTGTTGGTGGTGACAGTGACCTGATCCAAGGTATCGGGTGAGTCAAACATGATGAGAATAACTTGAAAAGCTTGCAGTAAAAGCTGTGTGTATCACTGTATTACATGTGCATGTTACTGTGTGTGTGCCACTGTGTGTGAGGGAGAAAGAGCGTGTGTTGTGTGCATGCACGTACAAACATCCAAATGTGTAGATGTCGGTGCGTTATCAGCATAGCCAATGTGCAAGTGCATATATCATGTGGTTTGGATTATTCCAACATATTGCACTTAGCAAGTGTAATGCATGAGTGTGGGATAGTGTAGTGGGGGGGGGGGGGGGGG
>CM031627.1:48379531-48399196 GCA_018398815.1 Conus ventricosus
TAACTTTATAACGCTGCTAATGTGACTCCCTGCTCTCTAAACAGTGTCGTATTCGTTCTGCTAGCGTCGCGTCTTCATATAAAACTTTTCGATAGTTTCTCTTATTCGTTCACTTGAGTTCGTAATTGGTCTCGGATAGTAGTCGTCACTTCTAGTCTTGCTGATCTTTGTATTTCAAGATCTTTTAGTCTTTTGTTTTATTCTTTCTTTAACCTTAGGTCCTAAGTTGGTGTCGTCAGCTTCAGCAAGTTTTTTTTTTTTCTTTTTCTATACGCTCCTCTAGTTCAGTGAGTTTTGCTAAATTTTTAATAATTCCTCTTTGAATGGCCCTTAAAGCACGATCAAGGGCTACTAATTCTCTCTCAGGTAGCCGTGGTTCGCTTATTGTTTCTAATGCTGTTTTTTCTTTTTCAGTGAGTTTTGCTATTGCATTTATTATTTCGTCTGGTGCTTGACCTAAATCTTCAGTTTCGTGGTTTTGTATTTGATTAGCTGTTGGGAGTTCTTGCAGTGTGTTTTGAAGTTCAGCAATTTCATCCTATTAATTCTGGTTTAGTAAAGCCAAGGTGATCCCGCTCGCTTGCACGGAGCCTTTGTCTAATTGCCTCCCAGCCTACAAACCTTGATGGGTTTCGTTTATGCGTAAGCTGAATAATTCTCCTTGCTTGTTTTTTACATACAAATGGTCATCTTTTACTTCAAAATCATCGGGGTATATAGTTTTGGGGGGTTCTATTCCTAAACTTTGGTATAATGATCTGGCCTTACTTTCTGTTAAACTACGCCTTTGCTGCCCTTCTTCTACTAATTCATCATGCAATGAGGGCCCCGTGCGATGCCGCTCCCAAGGAGAATCACTCATGTCATCTCCAAGATCAAAAATATCATAATCTCCTTCACCTTCAATGCCTGCCATGTTTTTTAAATAATTAACTTTTTATTTTGTTTTATAAAAATGTCACAAGCATATGGCTCGATTCTTAACCCGAATAGAAGACTGAAAGAACCCCATGCCGTGAAGGGAAATAAACGGAATATTACTGTTCCAAATAATCCATCTACTATTGATGCGGATCAAATTCTTACTGTCAGATTTCCAGAACCTAGAGCGGATGAAGTGATTGTGCCAGGCTCTGCACGACTTACTTTCAAAATAGAACTCACATCAGAAACAGACCCAAACAGGACAGTTGTCCAGAATCTAGGACGGGCAATCGTTAAGAAAATTTCTATAAAACTTGAGGGGCAAGAAGTATTTTCTTTACACAATGCAGACATATTTTTAACCTATTCTGATCTATGGCTAACCGAGAATGAAAGGGCTGATCTTGCGTTTCAAGGAATTGAAAATGATGATGGACTAAAACACAGAATAGACCCGGAAATGCTAACCCAGACGGCAAAAAGCATGTAGCTGTAAATTTGCGTATGGAAAATCGCTTTTCCATTCCCTTAGATTTTGAGTTGTTAAAAGCGCATGCGCCATACTTTCAAGGAGCATTAAAAGACAGATTGTCATATGAACTAACTTTAATGAATACAAACGTGTTATCAATCATCAGACACCGAAGCAAAGTACAGCATTTCCGACATCTCGTTAGAGTTTGACGTTGTTAGCAACCCCGATATTAGCAAGGCTGATTGAGCAACAATATCAGTCAAAATTAGCAATATATTACGAAAGAGTGATTCATCATACAACATATCCCAGAAGCAAGGCCGACGCTATATGGAATTTTAGTTTTAGTAGCCCAGCAAGATCGCTTAAAGGTATTTTATATGCTGTGTGAAGATGAAGAACCATTCAAAAGAGGAAGTGAAAGTTTATTAATCCTAAAATAACGAAAGTACAATTTCGATTGATGGTAGTCCTAACCAAATCTACGCTAGCGGGCTTAAACCTTATCAGCATTTTGAGGAAATAAGAAAACTGTTTGGAGGCGGAGGTGTAGAGATCCGACAGTAGACCTTGTGTCTAAAGATCTACACCTTCACAATGTTAGACTTGATGATTATTTAACAACGAAATACGGCTTATGGATTGACCTAAGGTCAACAGAGGATAATGAGTTGCATGGAAGCGGGAGAACGTTAAAGACGTAATAAACATTCAAATTGATAAAGAAAAAGAGAGTGATAAACCGCTTAATGCACATTTGTTTTTAATATATGATGCGCAGCTGAATAATGAAAAAAACAGATTAAAAGATATAAAATACTAAATTATTTTTTCATTTTTTAAAAAGCAGTCTGTTGAGGTTTATCCAAAAGTACCTAAAGAAGAGATAGCAGGCAACTCTGCTGTTATAGAAGGCAACATCAACTCTAAGGTCGTCTCTGCTGCTGAGAACACCCTAGTAAAAACCTTCAGATTAACAAACATTACACAAATGCAACAAAAACTAGAGCAGGACCTTCAAAATACAGCAAAGCCAACGAAGGTATTCTGCTGCCTTTAATGCTGTTACCTATGTTAAATACTGGAGCATCAACTATAAGCGCTGCATCAGCAGGAACGAGTGTTGGTCTCTTAGCAACGGGCATAGGCGCACCCGCAGCTTTACCTCTAGGGGTTTGTCTTTAGCTCTCGGCCTGTGCTCATTAGCTGTAGGTGCTGCAAGCAAAAAAAATAAAAACTAAACTCCAAAAGCACACAGCCATGGTTCAACTAATAACAGCTAAACTTAGTTCCTTTAATCTGATAAAAAAATAAAGCACTAGCTGACTCAAACATCACGGATGAAAAATTTTTAGTCGTTTACAGGCTGATTTTTAATGACTACAAAAGACAAAAGTTTGATCTTCAAAGAAAGGCAAGGACAAGTTTTTCTCAACAACCATACCCCGAACAGATAAAAAAAGGAATGTTTAAAAAAAAACGAAACATTAAACTCTGCTCTAAACAGCTCACATTAAACAACGCCGAAGGGTGTTTATACTTTAGTTTATGAGTCTAAACACAAAAAGACCATCGATATTGATTAATTATTTTTTTGATTTAAATAAATATTTTGAGTTAGAAAGAAACTCAGCATGGATAAGATATATGAAGGTTCAGACGAATTGTTTGAAGCAATGCAAGAAGATTTATCAAGAGCACTGAATGATATCAGTCTGGATGTTATTGATTCAACAAGCGACGTGCAAGTGTGGTCATGCTATTTCTCAAGTTCCAGTAAACTAACAATAGACCCGCCAGTTAAAGTAATGTTAGCTGTTTTAATCGACTATGTAACAATAAATGAAGAAAATCTAGAAGTCTGGGTCTCGACTAAACAACAGACTATTCTTTCTCATAATGACTTAACACCCGGTTGGGCAGACGAACTGCTTACACAGTTTGATGTGGCCGCTGAAGAAGCTAAAATGAGAGGCTCTGGCTGGTCAGAGGGTGAAGTCTTAGAGATTTGATTAAAACAGGCTAAGTATGCACCGATTGTTGGTAAGGCTTACATTCCACTACCTCCAGCATTAGTTGCAAAAAGAGCATTCTAAACATAAAGAATACAGACAACAAATGTTTTATGTGGTGTGTTCTCGCAAGGCGCATTACGCCCGCAAAAACGCAGAGAGAGTGTCTAACTATTGGGGTTACATTAATGATCTTAACTTTAGTGGAATATCCTTTCCTGTTAGCGTGGACAAAATTAATCAGTTTGAAGAACAAAACAAACCAATAACTGTTAATGTCTACACATGGGATGAGGAAACAAATCTACAGCCTATTAAAGTGTCTAAGAACAGCCCAACGATTGGCGAGCCAGACAAAAATCATGTTGACTTACTGCTGATGCTTTCACCAGCGGGGCTACCACATTACACATTGATACGAACAATGAGTAGATTATTGAGGCATACTTCAAAGCATTACCATAAACAAGAATTCTGCAGAAAATGTTTAACAAGAATTCCATCTGTTCAAGCCGCAAGCGAACATAAGAAACATTGTATCGGTCCAGTTGACTGTAATACGGAACTAATTACGCCCCCAGAAGGCAGTAAAGTTAGTTTTTAAGAACTGGAAACGGATGCAAACGAGCCCATATGTTGTTTACGCAGACTTCGAATCACTCATTGTTCCTTATGAGGGGCCAACCCCACAGAAACTTCTAAAAACAGACAAAAAGAGTAATCATCAGATTTGTTCATTTGCCTTCGTTATTGTCAGGTCGGATGGCGCTCATTCAACGCCAGAATTATATAGAGGACCAGATGCTGCAACATACTTCTTAGAACACATGCAGAAAGTGCGTAACGCCTGTTCTAATAAACTGAATCTCTCAGACATTATTATGACTCCTGAAGATCAACAACAGTATAAATCAGCCACACATTGTTGGATTTGGGTTTAGAACTCAGTGAGGAAGCCAATCCAAAAGTAAGAGACCATGATCACATTAGCGGAAAGTTCAGAGGAGCAGCACACAGTAAATGCAATCTTCAACTAAAGTTTGAACCAAAGACATGGAAGCTGCCTATATTCTTTCACAACTTGCGAGGTTACGACTCTCACCTTATAATGCAAGCAGTAACCGACGCCTTCAGGGTAGCATGCATCGCACAGTCATCAGAAAAGTACATGTGTTTCACTTTAAATAACATGTCTTTTTATGACTCTATGCAACACCTGATGGGATCATTAGAGTCACTAGCTATGTCCTTAAAGTCCTGCCCAATAACGGAAGAATATTTTGACCCAACACTTGTTAGAAAGGTGTTTACCCTTATGAGTACATGAAGAGTTGGGAAAGGTTTGACGAAGATACACTTCCCCCTAAAGGCGCGTTCTTTTCTAGTCTTAGAGGAAAGGAAATCAGCGACTCCGATTACCAGCATGCTCAAGATGCTTGGCAGAAGTTAGAGTGTAAAACGATGGGAGACTATCATGATGCATACTTGATGGCTGATACATGTTTGTTGGCGGACGTCTTTGAAAATATAGAAAGACCTGCATGAAACATTATAGCCTGGATCCTGCGCATTACATTTCTGCACCCGGGATGAGCTGGGACGCTTTCTTAAAGTTTACTGGAGTACAGATTGATTTATTGTCTGACCTACCAATGATTCAGATGATTGAAAACGGATTGCGTGGAGGAATTAGTATGGCGTCGCATCATTACTGTAAAGCAAACAACAAATACCTAGATGATTATGATCTGAGTAAAAGGTATAACTATCTCATGTATTTAGATGCAAACAATCTGTATGGATGGGCAATGGCCAACCGCTTCCATTACGCAACTTTAAAATGTACACAGGCGGCGGTACAAATAATATTCAAAAAGCATTAAAGTGGTTGAGCAGTTTAACGCCGGGCCCAACAGCGTGGATACATTCTAGAAGTTGACTTAGAATATCCTCATGAACTCCATGACCTGCATAATGACTATCCATTAGCAGCAGAAAGTCTAAAGATGGCAAAAACAGAGCCGCCTAAACTGTGCCTAATCTTCGAGGCAAAAAAAATTATGTCTGTCATTACAGACTTCTGCAATTTTATTTAAGACACGGTTTGAAGTTGACAGCTGTTTCATCGTGTAATTGCTTTTGATCAAGAACAGTTCATGAAACCATACATCATGAAGAACACTGATCTCAGAACTAAATCCACAGATGCTTCAGAAAAAGACTTTTTCAAGCTGATGAACAACAGCTGTTTTGGAAAGACTATGGAAAATCCACACAAGCGTAAAGATGTCAGATTGGTCACCAGAGAAAACGAAGCAATTAAGCTGACTTCTAAACCTAATTATCAGGACTTCAGAAATTTCATGATCAGCTTTTTGGTATAATAATGAAAAAAAAAGAAAGTCAAATTGGACAAGCCTGTATTTATTGGGTTTACTGTTTTAGAATTATCAAAGCTTTTGATGTTAGAATTTCTTTACGACTACTTTAAGCCCTCGTATCCTGAGTCCAGAGTGCTTTACACAGATACAGATAGTTTTGTTATAGATATCCCTACTGAAGACATCTATAAAGACATGGAAATAGAAGTAGCTAAAGGACATGCAGGATGGTACGACACATCCGATTACCCTAAAGATTCGCCTTTGCATTCAATTACTAACAAGAAGGTTTTAGGAAAGATGAAGGATGAATTATCTGGAAAGGTGATCAAGGAGTTTATTGGTTTAAGGTCGAAAATGTACAGTATTTCGAGCCAGAAGAAAACCATTAAGAAAGCAAAAGGAATATCTCGCAGTGTTGTGCAGTCGAGCATATCGCATGACAACTATAAAGAAGCATTGTTTGACAATAAGACTTTTTTCCATGACAACGTAAAACTGCGATCTAATCTACATGAGATCAACACAACGGTTGTAACAAAGAAGTCATTAGATAGAACAAACACAAAACGTGTGTTTGTTAATCCAGAGTTTTCAATATGCAATTGACATTGGAGAACGGCATAATTATATACATTCTTCGGGTTCATATTTTTCCTAACTTTATCTATAAGATCAATCATATCATCCTCCAATTCAGACAAATTTTTTCTCACGTTTGCTTGATGTGCCCGGACTTTTTTTTATTATTTCAAGATATTCTTTCCCCCATGTTTGATAATCAAAATTTGGGATTTTGGGTTGTAGGTGATCTGGTTGCATTGCCATGTGCTGATGAATCCTCGCAAATGTTGCACTAATAGCAGAACTCAAATCAAATAATTCCCGTACCAATTCGAAGGTCTTTTCATTTATCATTCTTGTATCATTCTGCGCTTCCTTCTGAGCTTCCATTTTAAACTCAAATATATTTACGTAAATTAATTAAGCGGAACTGTGTCTGGTGGGATTATCTGCAGTTCCTCCTTCACAAAAGATCTTTGAGGAGCTGGTTGTTTTGTTGTGTCAGTTTCTCGTAAATAATACACGGGCGGATTCATCTTTACAATTCTTTTTATTTCATATGGATCAACACTCCAACTGGATCGGTTGCCCTAATGCGAGTATCCCCTTCTGCTTCCCCCGGTAAATAAAGGTACCTTACTTTTAAACCAAACAGTAATAGTTTGCTGGATGAACTGGAGTCTTTAGCAACATTTATTATTTGTTTTTTAATTGCTTGTACTGGTTTTAGCCCTTTAAATTCTTCATTATTCATTGCGCGCAAAACCGAGGGCAGTCTACTAACCCATTCTGTGTTGCGAGAATTGTCAATAAGCTCTCTGTGATACTGGTAGGAGAAAAGTCTTTCAGCTAACTGTTTGTTAAAGTTTTCAACTAAAGCCTGTGATCTGTGAACTCCGGAACGCCTCTTTAATGGTAACTCTATGTTTTAACAATAATTGATTCACTCGGCCTTTACATTCTTTTCCATCATCGACTTGAATCATGCGAGGATAAGTTAACGGGCCTCGTTGGTATATCAGTTGTATAGCAACAGCAACAGCAGAAGCACTCTTTGTGTTAACGGTTCCGCATCTTTGTATCTTGAAGCTACGTCAATGACTGTAAGTGCGTACTTAAATCTTTTTCGTCTAATCGTATCATGGGGTAAATATAGAAGATCCATTTGATGGGTGTCGTTCGTATTGTGTTGACAAAGTGTGGTCTCTGTATTCGTTCAGGCACTGGTAAATAAATTTGCCAAATCGCTTGTTTAGATAACCATTCCTTTGCTGTTTGTTCACTGACTCCAGCTGCTTGGCTTAGCTTTTTAATTGCTGTTATTCCCTTCCAATATCCTTTAGGCGAATAATAGATTTTGTTCATTTTTATTCAGCCAATATTATGCGCAACAAAATACACAACGATCATACCAAAGACAATAAACGCGATTTCTTGCATCTTTTGTTTTTCTGATGGATGATAAAAGTTGCTAAATTTTGTGGGGGCAATGTTTCGATTGGTTGCCCGTTACTAGATAATACTCTTTTATTGCTTGATCAACATCTTTAAATGTGTAAGCTGCATGTCCCTTTTTTTTCAGTTTGTTATTAATAAAATCTAACTGCTCAATTCTCTGCTTTTCATAGTGATCTTGTGCTGCAGCTAGTTGCTCCATAGCTTTGTTATGTCTTTTTCTCTCGCCGTCATCCCATAGTTTACTAAATGCGTAATTACTTCCGCTAAAAGCAAGCGCATTCACTACTGCGCCGCCTATCATCATTACGAGTGAAGCCATTTTTATAAATGTATTTTTTTAATTTTACATATTGATACTGTCAGGAATTATTCCTTGCTTAACTAAAAAATCTTTCGTGGCAAATGAAGCTGTAATAACAGCAATCAGTTTTGCTGAGTCTTCAAAGTCTAGTTTGCCAAGATCTGCCGGTTTTATTTTTAACAGGCTTTTACCAAGCATCGTGTATCCTAAACTTAGGCCTCCAATAACAGCAGAATGGTATACAAGGTTGGTAATAGTTTTTTCGGTGCTCATTTTAAAAAATAAAATAATTATAATTAATAAAAAACATGAACAGCGATGATCTACTAGAGCTACAGAGCGACCTAAACCGTCTTGGACTTACAAATGAAGAAGTTGATGACCAAGCTATTATGCCCAAAAAGGAGAGGCTGTATTCTTTGGCAGCATGTGGAAAAACAAAACAGTTCCTCGGAACTGAATTCAGCATAGAAAAAATTCAACAGATGTCGCCACAAGAAATTGTAAAGTATCATAACAGGTATGAAGCGCAACTAGGATCAAGAATGGTGAAAAGCGTTGGGCAAACGGTTCTTAGTTTATACACTAAACTAGTCAGTAGATTTGCACCCATTGATTCTGAACAAGACTTTATGTATGATTTAACGCAGGATCCAGTTTTAACTAAGTCATTAGAGTCTCTAGGGCGTGATCTGTATTACAGATTTGGAACATTGTTATCGCCATTAATCATGGGATTAATTACTTTTAATCATATAGATTTTATTTCCCTTCAAAATGACCGAGCCAGAAAATCAGCAGAATCAGAAAACATTGAATCCAGTGAAGAAAGTGACCAGTGAGAAGCATCCTGGACGTGTTGAAGCAGGAAAAAGAGTAGCAGAGTGGAACAAACAACAAAAATTAAAATTACAATCACAGAATATAACTCATCATGAAAACATAACACCGCCAACGCCAGAACAAGTTGATTCAATGCCAGCTATAAAAACTCCATGTGATTCAAGGCCTACAGCACCAAAGTCTTCAGGGAATATTGAACTTAAAACTGTTGTCATTTTTGGCGCCCTTGCTGCTGCTGGGGGCGGTTATTACGGTTATAGAATATATAAACAATGCAACAAAAACCAAAGCAGTCAAAACAACCTGAACCACTAAATACAGAAGACAAAAGCATGCCAGAACCACCAACAACAAAAGATCATTTTGATCCATTTCAAATGCAATAATATTTTAAGAACTTAAATTTAAATTTTTTTGATAAAAATAGATCATGACGGATTATTATTTGTTTAAAATGATGGAGTCAATAAATAAAGACATGGAGTCTATAAAAGACATTTCCATAGACCAGAATTGTAATCAATGCGGTTGCTTAGGATGTAAGAACTTCATTAAGATCTATGCTGACCAATTTCGCGCCAAAGACGCTGAGCAAGACATCCTCGATGATAACGCGTTTTTTGAGGCGTGTGTGTACTATATTAGACATCTACTATTTAAGATAAAAACATAGATTGTATTGTTTTTTTTTATAATTATAAGATAACTTGAATAAGAACTTGGTTGTACTTAGAGGATGACTTAATGTGACTTAAGTAAGAACTTGAGGTGACTTGATCAAGAACTTATTAAGAACTTGATGTAACTTAATTAAGAACTTAATTAAGAACTTAATTAAGAACTTGGGGTGACTTGATTAAAAACTTAATTAAGGACTTGGGGTAACTTAATCAAGAACTTAATTAAGGACTTGGGGTGACTTGGGTGACTTGGGGTGACTTGGGGTGAAGGTGTCAAGTGTCTCAAAGTGGAACTGGGGCCACTTGCTTTGTGACTGAAGACCAGCAACTAGGTCAAACGTTCCTACTGTGATCACTTGACCCAGTTTACTGCTGCGCTTTGCAGGTCAAGTGATCACAGTAGGGTCGTTTGGCCTAGTTTGCCGCTGTGCTCCTCTTTTCTCAACCAGGCCCTGCAACTGGCTTTGGCAGAGTTACAGCAGTTATTGCTGTAGCCGAGCTTTATGGCGGCTCTAATCGCCAGTAGTACAAATCAGCAATATGCAGGATGGCGAAGCATGACGTTGAAGCGGGTGAAGTAAGGTCTATTTTTAGAAAACCGTTCGGATCCGAACGGTTTTGTCAGTCCACCAGACTTGAAAGCAGGTGACGTAAGATCTATTTTGGTAAAACCGTTCGATCCGAACGGGTTTTTTTAAAAATAGCGAAGCAGGACGTTGAGGCAGGTGACGTAAGAACTATTTTTAGATACCGTTCGGATCCGAACGGTTTTGTCAGCCGCCAAGCTTGATGAAGCAATCAGATTGCCAGAACTTTCTAAATTCTTCATTCTCAGACATGTAGGTTAGAATTTTATGGCGTTTGTTCAGTAAATCATCAAAACTCATTCCCAGTTTATGAAACTTGGGAAAGTGGTAAAAGGCGTTTGACAGCAGAATCATCCTTCTTGCATATGAATCATGAATGAGACATTTTTCTTTAACAAAGGATGTCCACGACTGCTTCTTTGTTTTTGATTTTTGAAACACTTGTTTTGCCTTTCCAAGCTGATAACTCAAAATCAGTGAATGGTGAATGGTTTTTCGTTGATTAAATTTCACAACCTTCCAGCTTTTCTTCACAAAAGGAATCATGTCATGAACGCTTTTACATCTATTAAATTTCTCAACATCATCCTCTGATACATCAGTCTCGCCATCTTGTACAAGTTTTCCCCTAAGAAAAGTATCCAGCTTGGTTATGTTGCTCCACATTAAAAGGAGACTCTTCGGACAATGTAAAATTTTCGAGTTCTTGACTCAAACCAGTTGTAGGCGCCAAGCATTCTACAATTTGTTCGTCTAATTCTTGCGTATTCTGAAAATCATTCAAACTGTCACTTTCCATTTTGAGAGATATCAGATATTAACACGCGCACAGCAGAAATATGCCCACACACTACAGTTGTCCCAATCCAATCCAAAGTTTTAAAGTCAATCACTTTTCTCCAGAAAACACATACAACTTCACAGCTCAACACTAGCAATGAAAATGACGAGACCGAGCTGCCGTGTAAGCCCAGCACTTAATTGTAACCCCCCCGCTGATTGGTCGGGTGTAACATCAGCCCATCGCGTGATCGTCATGTCTGGCCACGTAGTAAGTAATCGGATAGTGCGGAGTCCTTAGGCAGGTCGACAATTAGCATTTGTATATGGGGTGCGTTCGGCGGCTGCTGCTTTTCCCCTACGTTACTCTATCGGGTTTGTTCAGCCACTGCTGCTTTCCCCTACGTTACTCTTTGGAAAGTTTAGTAAATTAGTATTGAAAACTGATAATCCTACACAGTATGTTTGTTTGTAGATAATCGTTATTTTTTGGTTACTTGTCAGAGAACTAATAAATGCCGCTTCTAGGTCGCCTAGCCCCGAAACTAGGTTGAGGGGCTAGGTGAGTTAGAAGCGGCATTTATTAGTTCTCTGAAGGAAAAAAAAAACAGACAAAAATATTTGAATCAGAGCAAAGAAGCAATCATGCTAAATAGAATGACTCAAATGAACCAAAATGTAAAGCTTAATCCCACAAAGAAGGAAGAAAAACAAAGACCACTAATTTGTAGTTAGAGACAAAGACAACTAATTTGTAGTTAGAGCTTATTTACATTCAGAGCTGAATATATTTACCACATTACTTTTATTTCACTGTCTTCCACCATGTGAGCTAGGGTTGTAGTAGACACATATCAAACGACAAAGTCAAGTCATACTTATCTAATTGATCCATTTCACACCACTCGCTCGTCATCAGCACTGATATCCACAGGGGCCATGGCACGTTTAAATGTCTCGTCCAAGTTTGAATGAATATTCAGCCCGACCACCACCCCGTTTAACGTTTTGGCCAGGATTCTCCCTGTGGAACTCCAGGCCGACATGGTGGCGGAGTGATCCATGGCACTCCGGAGCAGCCTGTAGTTGGCGGCTGTCAGGTCCTCCCCGATGCTGGTGCCCTTCCCCTTCAGCCGTCTCCGGTTCGCCAGCACCTGGTCCCTCAGCTTGCGGTCGAAAAACCGCACTAGGATGGGCCGTGGCTTGTCGCTGCTCCGTCTCCCCGTCCGGTGGGCCACCTCGACGTCGCTTTTCTTTTGCTTCTTAGATGGCACCTTTGGTTGGTTTTTTGGAAACTCAACAAACATACTACGGTATTGCACACCAGCCTTTTCTGGGATTGCATTCTTCTTAAAACTGAAAAGGCAGAGGAGTCAAATTACCACTTTCCGCGGTCACTGAGGAGAAACCACCAAGTTTCGAAATATTGGTATATGACCAGGAGTTATATGTTAGTGAGTTTCCCTCCCTATTGGAGGATGTCTCCCTCTTGGAGAATATAAGCTTGCTGAAGGCTCATTTTGAGAAGCATTTATTTTATTTTTCCCCATTCACCCACTCAAGCACATACTGTTAGTTAGGCAGAATCATCTACCACTGCAGATATGAATGCGTATCTCCCCCTATTTCTTCAATCTAAGACATAAGAGCAAGCTTTGTTTATAATTCAACATTTCTTGCAGTCATTGCAACACCAAGCTGCTCTGTAAGTTGCTGGAACGGTGCTCGGTACTTTTCCTTGGAATTTATTAGTTGTGTTTTAGTCCCTTGCGGATTCATTCCAAGAACTGGCCCTCAGCACTTGTGTCTTAGAGGATATCTTTTTATATTTTCTACTTTTCACAAGAAAATGTAGCTTGTTTTGGCTCTTTCGTGATTTTCTTTTGCTTCTTAGATGGCACCTTTGGTTGGTTTTTTGGAAACTCAACAAACATACTACGGTATTGCACACCAGCCTTTTCTGGGATTGCATTCTTCTTAAAACTGAAAAGGCAGAGGAGTCAAATTACCACTTTCCGTGGTCACTGAGGAGAAACCACCAAGTTTCGAAATATCGGTATATGACCAGGAGTTATATGTTAGTGATGTTTCCCTCCCTATTGGAGGATGTCTCCCTCTTGGAGAATATAAGCTTGCTGAAGGCTCATTTTGAGAAGCATTAATTTTATTTTTCCCCATTCACCCACTCAAGCACATACTGTTAGTTAGTCAGAATCATCTACCACTGCAGATATGAATGAGTATATCCCCCTATTTCTCAATCTAAGACATAAGAGCAAGCTTTGTTTATAATTCAATATATATATATATATATATATATATATATATATATATATATATATATATAATATATATATATATATATATATATCATGAACAATATAAAAGTGTCCTTAAAAAATCACAAAATGCTCAACCCCTTGGGGAGCAACATCTGTTAATTTTTTTTTTTTTTTTAAATAAAGTATTATAAGCTTGTTTCAAGCCTTGCTATCATCAGGATATCTTTGGGGGGGGGGGGGGGGGGCACGCCAACGATCTTTTATGGCGTGCAGGACTTGATTTCGACTCTGTGTGTGCAGGCGGATCTTATTTGCTGCACGTGCGGCCTGTGGTTCTTATTGGGGCCTGTTCAGATGGAATGTGCTAGCAAAGATTTCCACTTGTGCCTGCAATTGTTTACAATTTCTACTTTTGTGTTCAGAGTTGCTAAGTGTGGTTTGCATAATATCAACCATTTTTCTGTGGAGCATAGATTGCATCTTTTTGAAATATTGTTGTATGGCGCTGCACCTTCTCGCTTTCTATCCCGTATCGCATGGCTGTGTGGTTCGAACACAATATCTTTGCACACATCGCAGAGAGTATGTATTACTTCTTCTTTCTTCACTGCTGTAACGTAGTAAGCACTGCTGTAACGTGGTAAGCACTGCTGTAACGTGGTAAGCACTGCTGTAGCGTGGTGAGCACTGCTGTAACGTGGTAAGTACTGCTGTAACGTGGTAAGCACTGCTGTAGCGTGGTAAGCACTGCTGTAGCGTGGTAAGCACTGCTGTAGCGTGGTAAGCACTGCTGTAACGTGGTAAGCACTGCTGTAATGTGGTAAGCACTGCTGTAACACTGCTGTAACGTGGTAAGCACTGCTGTAACGTGGTAAGCACTGCTGTAACGTGGTAAGCACTGCTGTAACGTGGTAAGCACTGCTGCTGATCTGCCATCTTTGTGGTGGGCACGCTTTGTGCAGCATCTTGCTATGTGTGGTCCACCACAAACGTAGCACGTCGGTCTGTGTGTGTTGCTGGGGTTTGTTCTTTGTGCATTGTCTCTCGGTTTGTTGTCAGTCGTCGTCTCTGATCTGTTCTGGCTCAGTCTGTTTGGATTGGATTGGGGCAGTAACTCGCACCCGCACCCGTTCTCTATCTGGCAGTGCTTTCGGCTTCACGGATCTCGAAAAGCTCGGTAGGGGCAATTGCATCCTTGCGGTTTTGAGGATTCGTGTCGCGAACGTAACGCGCTTGTTCAAACGGCAGAGACTTTAGAAATTTCTCCATCACCAGCATGTTCCTCAGGTCATCTGGAGTTTTCTCTGACAACGTTATCCAACGATTTAACCAGAGGTCCAATTTTCCCATAGATCTCTAACGCGCTCTTTGTGCTCATGCTTCGCGCTACAAAACTGTTCTGTACCTGGCAGCATCAAGTTGGAACTTGCTCAAGAGAGCTGTTTTTGATAGCACAATAGTCAGCAGAGACTGCTGAAGGTATGGATGCACATGCCTCCCATGCCTTACCTTTCAGTAGGGGTGCTAGTCTCACTCCCCACTCTGTCTCATCCTACTGGTTGATGGTGGCTACCTTCAACATTGAATCAGATGCGATTCCAAGTCATCCTTGTCCTCTAGGAAAGGCAGCTTAATTTTTGCACCTGTAGCTGCAGTGTCATGCTGATTGGTAAGGAAGTGACTTTGGGCAGTTGCTGCATCTCTTTGAGAATCGATTCTCCTCACCTCTCTCTCTCTCTCTCTCTCTCCTCTCTCTCTCTCCTCTCTCTCTCTCTCTCTCTCTCTCTCTCTCTCTCTCCTCTCTCTCCTCTCTCTCTCTCTCGCTCTCTCTCTCAGTATTCTCTCTTCTCTCTCTTCCTTTCTTTCAGTTTTCTCTCTCTTCTTTTTCTTCTATTTTTGCTTTCTATTTTCTCTTTCTCTCCTCTTTCTCTCTACTTTCCTTAATAATTCCGCAAGTGCTGGTCCCTGCAAACCTAGCGCTTCACCTTCAGATTTGAATCTGAGAAAGTCCTCCAGAACATGCTGTTCCGAACCTTGAGCCTGCGTTGCACTGTTTTTTACGGTTAGCATATTTATCTTTTAGTAACGAGTGATCCAAGTGATCTCAAGACGTGGGAGATAAAATCACAATGACAGTTAGTACACACCACTTACGGCTCCGCAGATTTCCCACAAATCTACCACATGTCTTCACAAGACACAGTCGGCTTCACAAGCCAACAAACTGGATTACGCCTACACTAACTGAATGTGGATTTATCCACCGATCATGCGTGTGTATCCCAACACACCACAAGATCAACGTGTCTGCTCTTTAGACACAACTGGCTTCACCTGCCCAGAAATCGTCGGTTCGATACAGCTAACTGTGGACTGCTCCAGCCGAACTTGTGTGTACATCAACACACGTCTAGATGTTCGAATCCGGACCGTAGCTCTCTCCACAAAGCTACAACAGATCTATACAGATCTAATCTTACACACGCAGTTTTGCTCTCTCATTATTATTGAATCAAAAGAATGTTTGTGATGATGATGATGATGATGGATTAAACAATACACAACACAATACTCACTGTACAAGGACTAGACACCACGCATGCAAACATACAATGTATACTACTGGTTACGCTAGTTGTCGCAACATAATGTTGCACCACTACGTCATGGCCACCACTGGCAGTCGCGACTTATGTCGCGCTGAGGGGTCGGCTTGATTGACCTAGTTTGACACACACACACACACACACACACACACACACACACGCAGATACGAAACTAAGGTTCATTCACAAACTAATTTGCATAGATGACTGAGCTCGCCCTGGAACATGGATTTTATAGCATTTTGAACTGGTTTATCGTTCGTAGTAGTTAGTAATGCGTAGCACGACTCGAAACGTCCCCAGACAGCAAGGGTCCTAGGACCCACCTAGGGCCCACCTAGGTTCTGGCTAGATTCAGCTTGTCCAAGCTGGAGCTAGCTAGACCCTAGGTGGACCCTAGTACCCTTGCTGTAAGGGTCTTGCACACAACAATGGCGGCGCCCCCTGGAGAACGTGACAGAGTTAGGAATCTGTTTGATGATTTTTTTTGCCGATGCTGTCGTGGAAGAAGCAGGAGAAGAAGAACTTTGAGATATTTTGAATGGATTGGCTGAGGTTGGTGATATATATATATTTTTTTTTATATCTAGAACAAGCTCCAAGTAACCATGGTTTTGAGACTCGACACGGACAGTAGCTGGACAAGTGAGAAGGGGGGGGGGGGGGGGTGTTGTCAACATGCCATTCTACTACTACTACTACTCACATTCAGTGGGAACGGAAAGCTAAGGGTTGTGCTTCCAAACGATCCTAAACCTTTGATTTTTTTTTCATTGTTCATTGATGATGGTTTGATTGGTTTGATAGTGCAGCAAACTAACTTGTATGCTGAGAGAAAAAATGAGCAGAGAAATTGAAAGCAGGTTCACGCCTTCATCGTTGGTCACCAGTTCGTTTCAGAGTTGCGTGTTGTTTGGCTCTGGCTGTCACAACAGGTCTCGAATATCACTCCCACATGGACTATAAGCGATTTCTGCGAAATCTGCCTGATAAAGCTGTGATCAATAATATGAGCACTAACTCACCGTTACATACCTGTGCATACCTGTAATTATGTAGGCAAATACAGGGGACTTTTTATATGATAGGTGGACAGTGACTATTTTAGTGTTTTTATGCTTTCAGTAAGTGATTTCAGTGTGAAAAGACAGTTCTGTACTTCAATTCTTCCCTGGGTTACCTGTTTGGGGAAGACAGACCTGTATAAAACCCACAATGACTTTACAGTGAAAAGCTCCAACTTTTTCTGGGGATACGGGTGGAACATCAGCGACATTATTAAAACTGTAAGCAGCTCTTGGAGTACATTTTCCTGTCCACTACTCATGAGCCACCTGTTTTTCATCTAGAATTTCCATATTCTGACAGGTAAACACCCCCCCAAAAACACTCACAAGCACACAAGGATTTGTTTTGGTTATTGTTTATCAGTTACTAACAACTTTTATTCTGCATGTCATGTTCAGATACTAATGATAAAAAGTTTGCATGCTATACACATTTTACTTTTTTTTTCCAACTTTCCTTCTTTTTAATTTGCAGACAACGTACTGTAGTAAGCTGTAAAATACCCAGTGTAAGGGCTACTTAGCTAGTGACGTCTTCTTCCTTTAACTTGTAGCGTTCAGAGGATTGACAAGTGTCACAGGATTCGCACGTCACAGATGATGACAGTAATGTTCACAAGCGTGGAAACACGTAGATCTTGAAGACAATGGTACGACAGAACATATAAAATATCCTTAAAACAATGTCCCTCTGCAGAACTCAAAGATACAGCACAAACAAACCTTGAAGAACTCAAATCACAATATTGATAGTCCAGCACAAATCCAGAATGAACAGACCCTGACACAAGGAATAAAGCGGAGAAAACAGTCTCGCACAACAAGAAAACTTGGTCAGCTTCACTCGTCAGATGTACCGATGATGATGTAGGATACGAAGAAGACTGGTTGCACAATGTCCAGAATCAAGTTAGGTAGGCTGTAGCCGAGACGTGACAACTTAATGTGAATCCACAAATACAGTAGGTAAATGGCACAAACAGAATAGGCTTCTACTCTGCGTCAGCGTAGTGATGTTTTGGGCAATACTCGCCCAATCGTATGGCTCCAACAAAAGCAAATCCATAAAAAAAATAAAAATAAAAAAAGACAAAAAAAAAACAACTGATTTGACCCGAACACTCTGTGGCTACTATTACCTGCTTGATTTGACGTCCGTCGGTTGGAGGTACTTGGTAGATCGTGAGAATGAAGAAGATGAAGAAGGATGATCAATTAGGAAAATACGTAGATCGTAACAGCAGTAAGGGCAAAAGGCAAAACCAAGCCTCAAACATCCTGCGATGTCCTGAAAGAATATTTGCAACAGCGTTGAAAACAATGTCTTGCTCTCAGCAACTATTATGGAGGACTGTTAGATAACACTACGTATTGTTATTTCATCCCCCGGCAACTTAATGACTATAATAGCGACTTTAGCGGGACATGGCGGTCTATAAAATAATAAAGTAGCATTATTTGGAATATTCAACATTGTGTTTTATATGGTGGTACAAACACGGCATTGCGTTCCGGAAAGAAAGAAATATACGACTTATTTTATAGCGCTAAGAGCGCGCAATAAAGTTACGTAGCATTATGAAACTAAATGACCTCTTCAAAATATGCACGTCATCAGTTTGTGACAGAGACGGTGACAGAAAGCCCTGCAGTGAGAGTGGAAGAAAGAGTGGAAACAGACCAAACACTCATGACTATAATGTGGAAACAGACCAAACACTCATGACTAAATGTGGAAACAGACCAAACACTCATGACTATAAAGTGGAAACAGACCAAACACTCATGACCATAATGTGAAAACAGACCAAACACTCATGACTATAAAGTGGAAACAGACCAAACACTCATGACTATAATGTGGAAACAGACCAAACACTCATGACTATAATGTGGAAACAGACCAAACACTCATGACTATAATGTGGAAACAGACCAAACACTCATGACTATAAAGTGGAAACAGACCAAACATTCATGACTATAATGTGGAAACAGACCAAACACTCATGACTATAATGTGGAAACAGACCAAACATTCATGACTATAATGTGGAAACAGACCAAACACTCATGACTATAAAGTGGACACAGACCAAACACTCATGACTATAAAGTGGAAACAGACCAAACACTCATGACTGTAATGTGGAAACAGACCAAACACTCATGACTATGAAGTGTAAACAGACCACAAACACTCATGACTATAAAGTGGAAACAGACCAAACACTCATGACTATAATGTGGAAACAGACCAAACACTCATGACTATAAAGTGGAAACAGACCAAACACTCATGACTATAAAGTGGAAACAGACCAAACACTCATGACTATAAAGTGGAAACTGACCAAACACTCATGACTATAATGTGGAAACAGACCAAACACTCATGACTATAATGTGGAAACAGACCAAACACTCATGACTATAATGTGGAAACAGACCAAACACATCATGACTATAATGTGGAAACAGACCAAACACTCATGACTATAATGTGGAAACAGACCAAACACTCACGACTATAATGTGCTTGTTACCGTCAGACTTGATTTCTTGACTATGAAGTAGGAAAATCAGCTGAAAAAAAGAGTTGCAAAATTAGACACGTTGAAAGGGAAAGAGCACAGTGGGGAACAAACTGACCATGTGTACAGACATTGTATGGGGATCTGTAGGGAAGCCCAGGCACAAACTGA
>CM031627.1:48400196-48428601 GCA_018398815.1 Conus ventricosus
CACCACACACACACACACACACACACGCCGCACGCACGCACGCCGCACACACACATACCACACACACACACACACACACACACACACACACACACACACACACACACCACACACACCTCACGCACACGCATGCACACTCACACACGCACACACACACACACACACACACACACACACACGCGCGCACAAACACACACACACACGCGCGCGCGCGCACACACACACACACGCACACATAAAACACACACACACACACACACACACACACACACACACACACACACACACACACACACACACACACACTGTCACGTGCCCCACCAGCGACCCCTAGGGGTCACCAGGAAGACAGCAACACCCCCTCCCAATTATCGGCAGCAAACTCCACACTGACTCACACCTTTCATCCCTCCAGCAAAAAAAAAGACGTAACAGCATCTGCCTCTCCAGGAGCCCAATTCAAAAAGGGAACCTTTTTAATGTCAATTGACCCTATTAGTTCTACGCGGTACCAAGGACCAACCGACACGTCAGGAACATGTAAATACAGGTTCTCTGGGGGTGGGAAGTCTAGGGTATAACATAAATAAAAAAAAAAACTTTTGGGACCGCAGTCGGCCGCGGCCAGGGACCTGTAGTAGCAAGTTAGAGAATACAACAGGCAAGGGAAACCACGGGGGTCTCCTCACCAGCATTAACCACATGAATACATATATATTAAACTCAAACGCAATCATTATAACACATCAATAACAACGAAAACAATGACTATTCTCCAAATATGCATAAATAGGTGACTATACAAATCGTGTGTGTTGGTGCGAGTTGAATCCCAGTAGGCGTCGCTGTCCTTAGCAGACGAACACCCAAAAGTCGCAGCTTGGAACAGAATGGGGCACTGGTCTCTGTTTAGTCTATTAAGCTGTCTGGGCACTTGGACTTAGGCGACGTCCATGACTGGGCACACTGGGTTTTTAAACGACACAGATTCATAATAAAAAATAATCACATGCACGTACGAGACGGAACGACGAACGATGAACGGCTTGGAGGTGACACCAACTATGGTGGTGCAGAGGGCGATGGTGATGGTTGGCGCTCCTCCCGTCGCCTCCCACACCCCAGCCCGCGCCGCTGCAGTTGAAAACTCTTGAAGCGGTGCTGCGCGGAACTGGGAAGGGGGGGAAGGAGGAAAGGAACAACGGGGACGGAGAGTGCCGGACGGGCTGTCCCAGGGCAGGGATGTAGAAACGTCTGAGGCTGGGCCGTGCAGGCTTCTCCCCGACAGTCCCTTGGTGACGCCGCTCACCTGTCGCGAGGACCCGGCGACCTGCGGCAGCATGTCCCTCCCAGGCCCAGACTAAGGCTGCGAGCCACTTGTTCCAAATTCCTGGAACAGAGAGCTATAACCCGGGCTACGATATGTCCAACCCACACTGATGCATACTAGGTGTGTAAAAATGTCCATGTACACACATCCTCCACTACACACCCACACAAGGCACCACAACAAAAATATCAACTATTTCTCCCGTTCACCGCAAAGCCGTCGTCACGCAAATAAAAACCCCAAATCCAGATTCCAAGGAAGCAAAGGAGGAATCCGAGCATGTACGGGCGACTGCGCCAGCCAACATCATATCCAGTAATGTCGGCTGATGCCATCGAAAAAAACAAAAACAAACTAACTTCACTACTCGGACTGAAAACATGGAATGATTTCCCCGTGACCCAGGGAAATCTTCGAGTTAGATATCCCACAGTAAGTTTCCCTCTTTATGCTGTAACCGTTAACAATTCAGAACAACAAGGCATTGGAACCAATGGAGAGGCACAAAAAAAGAAGAAAATTTTATCCCCATTTTTAAATGAATGAACAAGACAACCATCAGAAGGAAAGAAAGAGGAAGAAGAGGGAGAGAGAGAAGAGGGGGGGGGGGGGGGGGAAGGAAACGGTACTACTTGCTAACGTTACTTAAGGGCCCCAAGGATCCAACCCTGACCCCCTCAAAAGCCGTAAGCATCTAATGCAAAGATATGGTGAAGGATAAATTTAAACCAAGAAAAATAATAATTTAATGCTTACCCCATTCGGCTCGTGGGGAAGTAGGGATGAGACAGCTCAGCAGTGTTGGCCTCAAAACCTAACGAAAGGCGTTACCACCGTTCGCCGAGAACCAAGTGGTATATGAGACCCCCTCTCGGAGGGACGACCAACGAGAGCCCTGATGTCACCCGCCTCGCGAAGCTGAGTTCCTCCTTCTAGAATACGTAAATAAAACTCTTAAATACTAACAGGGGAGGAAACTCCGGCAGACCTACTAGAGTTAGTTCCCCTCAGACGGGCGACAGAAAGGTGAATTAAGTGCTGTGCGTAAAGCACGAGGGTTTCTTAGAATTAACCCGAACATGACACGGGTTTCTGGGATGAACAGAGAGGTCTTTGAGCGCAAGAAAAAAACAAAAGACAAAACTACCTGACAGTGGAAAAAGTTTCAGGTCGAGGCCTTCACGCCTGTCTGTGTGTCAGACAGGTCGTGACACACACATACACAAACAAACAAACATGCGGCTTTTTGCTGTTGTTGTTGTTGTTTGTTGTTTTTGTTGTTGTTGTTTTGTTGTTGTTGTTTTTTGTTTAATAAACGTTATAGTGAAAAGACGTTAAACTAAAAGAACTAACTAACACACAAACACGCACAGATAAACACACACATAAACACACACACACACACACACACACACACACACACACACACACACACACACGCACGCACGCCGCACCCAAAAAACCCACACACAACACACACACACACCCCACCACACACACACCCACACACAAAACAAACCACAAAACCCCAGAAACACCCCCAACCAAACCACCACAACACCACCACAAAACACACACAAAACACCAAACACACACACACACACACAACACCACACACACACACACACACACAACACACACACACACACACACACCACACACACACACACACACACACAACACCACACAAAACACACCACACACACACACACACACACACACAAAAAAACCCCCCCATCACTACCAATACACACACACACACACACACACACACACAACCCACACACACACCCACACCCCTATACCTACAACCACACACACACAACACCACCACCACACAACCACCAAACAAACACACACCACACAACACACCACACACACACACACACACACCACCACACTCATCACTACCCCAACACACACACACACACACACACACACACACCACACCACACACAAAAACCACACAGCACACACACACACCACACACAACACCACACCACACTACACACACACACACACACACACACACACACAACACACACACACACACACACACCACACACACACCAACACGAGTAGAGAGTTCCTATGGACTGTTGGTTCATTGTATGAAAAACTACTGTCATCTTAAACATCCAACTTTTTTTCTTTGGACTTTTTTTAAAAGGGAAATTTTAAAAAAGCCTTTTTTTCAAAAAGAGAATAAAAAACAAGTTTTATGGGGGCCCCAAAGTTGTAAGCCATTTGATTGGCCGCGGTATGTTGTGATGTGTGTGTGTGTGTGTGTGTGGTGTGTGTGTGTGTGTTGTGGTGGTGTGTGTGTGTGTGTGTGCGGTGTGCGTGTGTGTGTGCGCGTGCGTGCGTGTGTGCGTGAGCGTGCGTGCGTGGGGGGTGTGTGCGGCAGTGTGCGTGCGTGCATGTGCGTGTGTGTGTGTGTGTGTGTGTGTTGGGTGTGTGGTGTTGTGTGGTTGTGTGTTGTGTGTGTGTGCATGGCATGTGGCGTGTCGGTGTGCTTGCCTGAGCGGAAGGTGTGTGCGCGCTCGCGTACGACCCCCTCTGTGTGTGTGTGTGGGTGTGTGGTGTGTGTTTGTGTGTGTGTGTGGGTGTGTGCGTGCGTGCGTGTGTGTGGTGTGGTGTGTGTGTGTGGTGTGCTGCGTGCGTGCGTGCGTGCGTGCGTGCGGCGTGTGTGGTGTGGTGTGTGTGGTGTGTGTGTTTGTGTGTGGTTGTGTGTTGTGTGTGTTTGTGTGTGCACGCACGAGCGTACATGTGACGCATGTGTAATGCGTGCTGATGCGGGCCGCGCGTGTGTGGTGTGTGTGTGTGTTGTTGGCGTGCGTGCGTGTGTGTGGGGTGTGTGGTGTGTGGGGTGTGGTGTGTGTGTGTGTGTTGTGGTGTGTGTGTTGTGTGTTGCACGCCGGGTTTGTGACTGCATGTTGCTCGTGGTGGTGCGTGCGTGCCGCCCCGGGGCGCGCGGTGTTGTGGTGTGTGTGTGCTTCGTGGTGCTTGGGGGTTGTGCGTGCGTGGTGCGTGGTGCGTTCATGCTGTGTGGTATGTGTGTGTGGTGTGGTTGTGTGGTGTGTGTGTGTGTGTGTGTGTTGGGGTTGTGTGCGCGTGTTTACGCGCGTTTGCGCACGTGTGTACGTTGGGTGTGCGTGCGCGTACGTGCCTGTGTGTGATTTTTTTAAAAACGTGTGTGCGTCGTGTGTGTGGTGAGGGGTGTGTTTGTGTGTGTGTGTGTGTGTGATTGTGTGCGTGTGTGTCTGAGTTGTGTGCTTTGTGTGGTTTTGGTTGAGGTTGTGTGGTGGTGTGTGTGTGTGGTGTGTGTGGTGTGGTGTGTGTGGGGTGTTGTTTTTGTGCCGCACGCGCGTATTGTGCTGTGTGTGTGTGGGGTGTGTGTGGTGTGTGGGGGTTTGTGTGGGTGTGGTGTGTGTGTGTGTGGTGTGGGTGTGTGTGCATGCGTGCGTGGTGCTTTTTTTTGCAAGCGCGCGCAAGTGTTTCAGGAGTATGTGCGCAAGCTTCTGTCATTGTTGTGTGTGTGTGTGGGGTGTGTGGTGGTTGTGTGTGTGTGTGTGTGTGTGTGTTTGGTGTGTGTGTAGTGTGTGTGTTTGTGGGTAAAATTTTTGGGGCCCCCGCACTGACCCTTGTGAAGGAAATCTAAACTCCCCATTCACAGAAAACCCAAAGTCTAAAGGACCTCTCCACCCCAGGAATGGGAGTCCCCCAATTTCAAAATTTTAAACGCACTCATCAGCCCTTTGGGGTCAAGAAGAAAACGGCAAAATTCTGTTCCTTAGACTGTCGCCCCGATATCATTTTCTTTAAGTTTGACGCCGACTCTTGACCTTTGGATCTGGATCAGCTGTGGGAAAGACTCACTTCAGGGGGGCTTGACCACACCAAATAGTATTGGTAGGGGGAAAAATATTCACTTCAGGGTTTGACCACACCAAATAACGGGCAGGGGGGAAATGATTCACTTCGGAGGCTTCCCACCCCAAATATAGGGTCGGGGGAAAGGGATCACTTCAGGAGGCTTGACAAACCAAATAGTACGGTCAGGTGGAAATGATTCACTTCAGGAGCTTGACCACAAAAAATAGTATTGGTCGGGTGGAAAATGATATCATTTTTTTCAGGAGGTTTGACCACACCAAATAGTACTGTCAGGGGGAAATGATATCACTTCATGAGGCTTGACCACCCCAAAATATACTGGTCAGGGGGGAAATGAATCATTCAGGAGTTTGACCACACCAAATAGTACTGGTCAGGGGGAAATGATATCACTTCAGGGGGTTTACCACCCCAAAAGTATTGGCGGGTGGAAATGATTCATTCAGGGGCTTGCCCACACCAATAGATTGGTCAGGGGGAAATATATCCTTCAGGAGGCTTGCCCACACCAAATAGTAGGGTCGGGTGGAATTGATATACTTCGGGAGGCTTGACACACCAAAATTTGTTTGGTAACAGGGGGGAAAGACACACTCAGTTTTTTTTTTTTTAATGATCAGAAAATTTGATGCATAATGAGTTATGCCAAAAGTATTTACACAAGAACTTTTTTCCTTACATACGCAGGCACCAAATGCAACTGATTTTATGGGGGAAAAAGCTAACGAAAAATTTTAAACAAGAATAAAAAATTCACAGACAACAAAGTAAAAAGTGTGGCTCTGATTTTAAAAAACGGCAACCGAATGTACAAATCTTTAAATGTTTAAATGTTGACCCAATTTGTTACCAAAATGGGACAGGCATTTCTTAATTCAAACTGGCCCCCATTTTTTTTCCATGTTACAAAAACTCTTTTGCAGCTTGATTCACAGTTTAGGGTTTTCAAGTCGATTGTACATGACTTCTCCAACCAAAATACGATTTTACAAAATATTAGAACCCCAAACGTGCATTTTTTGTGAACAAGAAACAGTGGATTTTTTATGTGCTTTATGTTGTGAAGTTTTCCAACATTCTGGCCCCATTTTTCAATTATTGCTAAGAGGCTGCCAACCGCTGAAACTTTCTGTTTCGATAAAGAACTGACCTTGTTGGGAACAAAAGCAAATGTAGAGAGTGATCACGAATAGATTGTAATCGCTAGCAAATTTTAAATTAAAAATGCAAACTTAAAATGTAAAACCAGATATCACAGTTTTTCTGCCTCTTTTGAAAAACAACTATGACGGGAAAATGTGCATCGTCTATCAATGGAAACAGACATGACTTTGATGAAACAGGGTTTGTGATTTGCCTTTGTTTATTAAGATTTCTTTTTCAGCAAAAAAACATAATCTTATTACAAATAAAGTGTAATACTGATTTTTGTAAGGGGCAGATTTGGGACTATATTAAGAAATTTTTCAAAAAAAACTATTTATGGGGGGAAAATTTCTCCCACGGTCTGAACATGCACGAAAAAATTGTACTTTTGAGGGACAAGAAAGGCAACAAAAACAACAATGATTTTTTACCATTTGACATAAGGAAAAAAATTGTTTTTTGGACCCCCCAAAAAAAGCTAAAACGATTCAATGGAAAAAAGCTGGCCCAAAACCCGTAATGAAATAGATGTTTTGTCGTAGAAAAAATGGGATCCCCCGTACAAAAGCGTACACAGGGCCCTTTTTCTCCACTGGGTTCCCCAAGATCCCCCGTACAATGTCGTACACAGGGGTTTGTGCTCCACGGGGTTCCCCACGATCCCCCGAAAAATGTCCCACACTGGTCTTTGTGCGCTGGGGTTCCTACGATCCCCTGTACATGTCTGCACACATGGTCAGTTTTTTGCTCCATGGGCTTCCCCACAATACCCTGTTCAAATTTTGTAAACCCCTGGTCATTGGTGCACTAGGTTTTTCCCACAGACCCCTGTTTAGTGGCTCCACACAGTCTTTGTCCACTAGGGTCCTCAGATCCCCCGTTCAATGTCCCAAAGGTCAGTTTGTCCACTGGGCTTCCCTACAATCCCCCGACAAGTCTCCCCACATGGTCGTTTGTCCATGGGCTTCCCCACAGATCCCCTGTACAATGTCCGTACCATGGTCGTTTTTTTCCCCTGGGTTCCCCTACAGATCCCCTGTTCAATTCGAACAGGGCAGTTTGTGCTCCACTGGGCTTCCCTACAAATCCCCTGTTTAATGTCTGTCCCATGGGCATTTTTCCCGGCTTCCCCACAAATCCCCCGTTCAATTTTACAAGGTCTTTGTCCCTGGGGTTCCCCCACGACCCCATTCAATTCTGTACCATGGGCAATTTGTCCATTGGGTTCTTTTCAGATCCCCTGTTCAATGTCTGTACAATGGTCATTTTTGCCCCCCAGGGCTTCCCTACAGATCCCCTGTTCAATTCTGACACTGGTCGTTTTTTCCCGGGTTCCCTACGCCCCCGTTCAATGTCTCCACAAATGTCATTTTGTGCCCACTGGGCCCCTACAGATCCCCCGTTCAATGTCTCCGCACATGGCAGTTTGTCCACTGGGGTTCCCACAGATCCCGTTCAATTCTTTCACATGCAGTTTGTGCCCACGGGGTTCCTACAGATCCCCTTTTTCAAAGTCTCCACACATGTCAGTTTGTCCACTGGGCTTCCTCAAACCCCTGTTCAAGTCGTCACATGGGCGATTGTCCACTGGGCTTTCCTACAGATCCCCCGTTCATGTTTACACATGGTCATTTGTGCTCCACGGGATTCCCTACGGAAAAACCCTTTAAAGTCGACACTGGTCATTGTCCCCCTGGGCATCCCACAGATCCCCTGTTCAATGTCTGTACACTTTTTCATTTGTCCACTGGGTTCCCCGCAGTCCCCGTTCAAGTCTGTACCATGGTCAGTTTGTCCACGGGGACCCTACAATCCCTGCAATGTCTGGAGACATGGGGCAGTTTGTCACTGGGCTTCCCTACAGATCCCCCGCAATGTCTGTACTATGGTCATTTGTCCCTGGGCTTCCCCACAGACCCTTTTTCATGTCTGGAAACAGGGGCGGTTTGTCCATGGGGTTCCCTTCAGATCCCCCCGTTCAAAGTCTTTACCATGGCAGTTTGTCCACTGGGCTTCCCCCACAGATCCCCTGTTTCAATGCCCACACTGGCGTTTGTCCACTGGGGTTCCCTACGATCCACGTTCAAATCTGCACACTGGATTTTTTGCTCCCTGGGATTCCTAAAATCCCCCGTTAATGTCTGTACCATGGTCAGTTTGTCCACTGGGCTTTCCCCAAGAATCCCAACAATGTCTGTAACATGAAGTTTGTCCATGGGGTTCCACAGATCCCCCCGTTCAATGTTGTAACAGGTCATTTTTGCCCACGGCTTCCCCACGATCCCTGACAAAAGTCTGTAACATGGCGTTTTTTCATGGCTTCCCTACGACCCCTGTTCAAGGCGTACATATGGGCAGTTTGCGCCCGGGCTTCCCTACAGATCCCCGTTCAAAGTCTGTACCGGGGGCAGTTTGTCCACTGGGTTCCCACAATTCCCCCTTCAAGTCTGTACGCTGTTTATTTGTCCATGGGGTTCCCTACAGTCCCTGTACAATGTCTTACGCATGGGCAGTTTTTCCCCTGGGCTTCCCTACAGATCCCCTTGTTCAATGTTGGAAACAGGTCGGTTTGTCCACTGGGGTTCCTTTGATCCCCCGTTAAATTTTGTACACTGGTAGTTTGTCCCCTGGGGGTTTCCCCACAGATCCCCTGTTTAATGTCTCCACCATGGTCATTTGTCCCCGGTTCCCAAGACCCCCGTTCAAAGTCTGCACACAAAGGGGCTTTTTTGCTCCATGGGGGTTTCCCCAAGATCCCCTGTTCAATGTCTGACGATGGCGTTTGTCCACTGGGCTTCCCTAGAGATCCCATGACAATGCCCGACACATGGTAAGTTTGTCCCCTGGGGGTTTCCCCACAGATCCCCCCGTTCATGTCTGTACACATGGCGTTTGTGCTCCACTGGGCTTCCCTACAGACCCTGTACAATGTTTTACACAAGGGCATTTTTTCCAGGGGGTTCCCACGTCCCCCCTCAATGTCTGACATATGGCAGTTTGCGGCCCGGGCTTCCCCAAGATCCCCCGTTCGTCGTACACATGGCATTTGTCCACTGGGCTTTAAAAACCCTGTTCAATGTCGTACGCATGGTCAGTTTGTCCAGCTTCCCCACAGATCCCCCGTACAATGTCTGTACCATGGTCCCTTTGTACGGCTTCCCACAGATCCCCCGTTCAAAGTCTCCACAATGGGCAGTTTGTGCTCCACTGGGCTTCCCTACAGATCCCCTTACAATGCTGTAACATGGCCGTTTGTCCCCCTGGTTTTTCCCCACAGTCCCCCGTTCAATGCTGTACATATGGTCGTTTGCGCCCTGGGCTTCCCCCACAGTCCCCCGTTCCTGTCTGTACACATGGGCAGTTTGTCCATGGCCTTTTCCCACAGATCCCCGTTCAAAGGGCTGCGCTGGTCATTTTTTCCACTGGGCTTCCCTAAGATCCCCCGTACAATGTCTGTACCATGGTCGTTTTTCCCCCTGGCTTCCCTACAGATCCCTGTCAATTTTTTCCAACCCCGGTCAGTTTGTGCTCCATGGATTCCCCACAGATCCCCGTTTAATGTCTGTACACATGGTGTTTGTCCCCTGGGGTTCCCTACAGATCCCCTGTACAAAGTCTGTGCACATGGTCAGTTTTCCCGGGTTTTTCCCCCAAAAATCCCCGGTTCAATGTCTGTACATTTGGTCGTTTTGTGCCCTCGGTTCCCTACAGATCCCCCGTTCAATGTCTGTAACCCGGTCATTTGTCCCTTGGGGTTCCCCCAATCCTTGTTCAATGTCTGTACACATGGTCTTTGTCCCCTGGGCTTCCCCCACAGATCCCCTGTTCAATTCTGTACATATGGTCATTTTTTTCCCTGGGCTTTACTTTTCCCCCCCGTACAATGTTTGTACCATGGGGTTTGTTTTCCATGTGGTCTTTCCCTTTCAAAAGTGTCCAATTTGCAACTCTTTTTTTTTTAGCTGATATTTTTCCACTTCATAGTCAAGAAATCACTCGACGTTAAAAAGCAATTTTAAATGGAGTGTTTGGTCTGTTTTCCACATTTAGTCATGAGTGTTGGTCTGTTTCCACATTATAGTCCTGGTGTTTGGTCTGTTTCCACTTTATAGTCATGGGTTTGGTCTGTTTCCACTTTATAGTCTGAGGTTTGGCTGTTTCCCCCTTTTTTGTCATGAGTGTTTGGTCTTTTACCACATATAGTATGAGGTTTTGGGCTTTTCCCCCTTTTTTTGTCATGATTTTGGGGTCTGTTTACACTTCAAAATCTGGTTTTTGGTCTGTTTTCCCCATTATAGTCAAAGGTTTTGGGTTTTTTCCACAATATAGTCATGAGTGTTTGGGCTGTTTCCCCATTATAGTCATGATGTTTGGCGTTTTCCCCTTTATAGTCATGAGGGTTGGTCGTTTTACATTTTGTCAGAGTGTTTGGTCTGTTTCCCTTTTTTAGTAAAGAGTGTTTGGGGTTTTTTCCACTTTATAGTCTGAGTTTTGTTGTTTTTTACTTTATAGTCAGATGTTTGGTCTTTTTTCCCCTTTATAGTCAGAGTGTTTGGTCTGTTTCCACTCTTTCTTCCCCCTTCCACTAAGGGCTTTTGTCACCGTCTCTGTCACAAAATGATGAGTGATATTTTGAAGAGGTCATTTTGTTTCAGAATACTACTAACTTTTTTTGGGCGCTCTACGCTTAAAATAAGTGTTAAATTTTTTTCTTTTTCCCGGGAAAGCAATGCCGTGTTTGTACCACCAATAAAACACAATGTTGAAAATCCAAAAAGCATTTTATTATTTTATAGACCCAATGTTCCCTTCAAAACCCCCTATTTTTAAATCATTAAATTGCCGGGGGGTAAATAACAATACTAGGTTATCTAACATCCTCCATAATAGTTGCTGAGAGCAAGCATTGTTTTTAAAGCTGTTGCAAATATTCTTTCAGAATCGCAGGATGTTTGAGCGGTTTTTTCCTTTGCCCTTACTGGTTACGTCTACTATTTCCAATTGATACCCTTATTTTTTATTTCACGATCTACCCAAATACCTCCAACCGAGGACGTCAAACTCAAACAGGGAATAGGCCACAGAGTGTTCGGTCATGTCAGGGGTTTTTTGGTTTTTTTTTCTTTTTTTTTTTTTAATTTTTTTTTTATGGGTTTGCTTTTGTTGGAGCCATAGATTGGGGAGTATTGCCTAAAACCACAACGCGACACAAAGTAGAAGCCTATTTTGTTTGCCCTTTACCTACTGTATTTGGGATCCATTTAAATTTTTCAGTCCGGCTACAGCCTACCTAACTTGATTCTGGACATTGTGCAACCAGTCTCTTCGTATCCTACATCATCATCGTGTACATCTGACGATGAAGCTGACCAAGTTTTCTTGTTGTGCAAGACTGTTTTATCTCCACTTATTCCTTGTGTCAGTGTCTGTTCTATTCTGGATTTGTGCGGGACTATCAATATTGTGATTTGAGTTCTTCAAGGTTTGTTTGTGCTGTATCTTTGAGTTCTGCAGAGGGACATTGCTTTAGGATGGTTTTATATGTTCTGTCGTACCATTGTCTTCAAGATCTACGTGCTATCATTTCCACGCTTGTGAACATTACTGTCATCATCTGTGACGTTGCGAATCCTGTGACACTTGTCAATCCTCTGAACGCTACAATTTAAAAGGGAAGAAGACGTCACTAGCTAAGTAGCCCTTACACTGGCTTTTTTACAGCTTACTAACAGTACGTTGTCTGGCAAATTAACAGAAGGAAAGTTGGAAAAAAAAGTAACATTGTATAGCATCATAACTTTTTAATCATTAGTATCTGAACGTGACATGCAGAATAAAAGTTGTTAGTAACTGAATAAAACAATAAACCAAACAAATCTTGTGTGCTTCTGAGTGTTTGGGTGGGTGTTTACCTGTCAGAAACATGGAAATTCTAGATGAAAACAGGTGGCTCATGAGTGGTGGACGGGAAAATTACTCCAAGAGCTGCTTACAGTTTTAATAATGTTGCTGATGTTCCACAGTATCCCCAGAAAAAGTTGGAGCTTTTCACTGAAAGTCATCGTGTTTTATACAGATCTGTCTTCCAAGCAGGTAACCCAGGTAAGAATTGAAGTACAGAACTGTCTTTCCAAACTGAAATCACTTACTGAAAGCATAAAAACACTAAAATAGTCACTGTCCACCTATCATATAAAAGTCACTGTATTTTGCCTACATAATTACAGGTATGCACAGGTATGTACATGTACAGGTGAGTTAGTGCTCATATTATTGATCACCAGCTTTATCAGGCAGATTTCGCAGAAATCGCTTATAGTCCATGTGGGAGTGATATTCGAGACCTGTTGTGATGGGGACATGCCAGTTTGCCGCGTGCCAGATTGCCGAACACCCGACGCCGCCGCGCTTTTAAAAGGAGGAGGTTTGTAAGGAGGAGGAAACTGATGCGGCGTGGTAGACGCCATACACGGCGTCCGTTTACGAGTATACATCGTTACGAAGCTGATGCAACACTGGACCCTAACGGGAATTATCACTCGATGAAGCTGTGTCCCAGTCTACTCCCGTCTGATCGATGATCTCATCAAAATAAAGACCGTAGCGAAGCTATGGGGTTGATGCCGAAGGCTGAAGAAACGTAAGCCCGAAGGGCTGAGAGAGTGCTCACACATCACTTTCGTAGCACGCTTGCAGGCGGCAATCTGGTACGCGGCAATCTGGCACGCATAAAAGTCGGCACGGTGACACGGCGGCAAACTGGACCGTACCCGTTGTGATAGCCAGAGCCAAAACAACACGCATCTCTGAAAACGTAACTGGTGACCAACGATGAAGGCGTGAACCTGCTTTCAAATTTCTTTGCTCAATTTTTCTCTCTGCATACAAGTTAGTTTGCTGCACTATCAAACCAATCAAACCATCATCAATGAACAATGAAAAAAAAATCAAAAGGTTTAGGATCGTTTGGAAGCACAGCCCTTAGCTTTCCGTTCCCACTGAATGTAGTAGTAGTAGTAGTATGAATGGCATGTTGACAACACCCCCCCTTTCTCACTTGTCCAGCCACTGTCCGTGTCGATCTCAAAACCATGGTTACTTGGAGCTTGTTCTAGATTAAAAAAATATATATATATTTTTATCGGTAATCTTGAAGAATAGTATACGAAATTCCAGGGGCTGTTTGCATGCACTTTTTCGGGTGTTTTCGGTTCTGCTCGATGGAAAGAGACGTAAGACACCCTCACCTGCTCACTTTGACCACTCCTTCCCCACAAACATGCACAAAACATCCCAAAATGACCGCAGCCGAGCAGTCATCTCCCCGCCATTTTGATTTCAGATCACGTGGGTGACGTGGGTCAAAACGTCATCACTCTTTGCGTGTTTTGATCTAACAAACCGGAGGAACCACGTGGTAACATCTGAAAACCGAAAATATGCTCACATGTTTACATCTAGAGCTACCCTAGATCTAGATCAGTAAACTCCGGAAAATGCCGAAAAAAGGCGAAAAAGCGAGAAAACGCGCGAAAAGCCCGGGGGAAAAAATGAAAGAAGATGGCCGGCAGACCAAGGAATCCTCAACATCTTGTCCCAGTGGCTGAGGTCATCCAGCCACAGCAGATGCTGCCGGAACAGTGGAGGATGAAGACCCTCCTGCCTGCCACCCAGGACACCGAAGAGGCCATTCGGTGGCTGGCCAGGCACGTAGAAAAACCACACAAACAAACAAAACTAGACTAGAAAACAAGTGTTGCACTGACACACGTGGTTGAGGGCCATGCGGTTACTATTTACAGACAAGAACCCCAGTATGATGACGTTGTGCGCATGTGATCAGCAACCAAAATGGCGCATTTGATGTGCATGCATATCCCTACTTGTGAAATGAAATAAAATCTGCACCCACATGTGGGGCAGGACAGGTCAAAGTGAGCAGGTGAGGGTGTCTTACGTCTCTTTGCATCGAGCAGAACCGAAAAAGTGCGTGCAAATAGCCCCCAGAATTTCGTATACTATTCTTCAAGATTACCATATATATCACCAACCTCAGCCAATCCATTCAAAATATCTCTAAGTTCTTCTTCTCCTGCTTCTTCCACGACAGCATCGGCAAAAAAATCATCAAACAGATTCCTAACTCTGTCACGTTCTCCAGGGGCGCCGCCATTGTTGTGTGCAAGACGTTTCGAGTCGTGCTACGCATTACTAACTACTACGAACGATAAACCAGTTCAAAATGCTATAAAATCCATGTTCCAGGGCGAGCTCAGTCATCTATGCAAATTAGTTTGTGAATGAACCTTAGTTTCGTATCTGCTGTGTGTGTGTGTGTGTGTGTGTGTGTGTGTGTGTGTGTGTGTGTCAAACTAGGTCAATCAAGCCGACCCCTCAGCGCGACATAAGTCGCGACTGCCAGTGGTGGCCATGACGTAGTGGCGCAACATTATGTTGCGACAACTAGCGTAACGGGTAGTATACATTGTATGTTTGTATGCGTGGTGTCTAGTCCTTGTACATGAGTATTGTGTTGTGTATTGTTTAATCCATCATCATCATCATCATCATCATCACAAACATTCTTTTGATTCAATAATAATGAGAGAGCAAAACTGCGTGTGTAAGATTAGATCTGTATAGATCTGTTGTAGCTTTGTGGAGAGAGCTACGGTCCGGATTCGAACATCTAGACGTGTGTAGACGTGCACACAAGTTCGGGTGGAGCAGTCCACAGTTAGCTGTGTCGAACCGACGATTTCTGGGCAGGTGAAGCCAGTTGTGTCTAAAGAGTAGACACGTTGATCTTGTGGTGTGTTAGGATACACACGTATGATCGGTGGATAAATCCACATTCAGTTAGTGTAGGCGTAATCCAGTTTGTTGGTTTGTGAAGCCGACTGTGTCTTGTGAAGACACGTGGTAGATTTGTGGAAATCTACGGAGCCGTAAGTGGTGTGTACTAACTGTCATTGTGATTTTATCTCCCACGTCTTGAGATCACTTGGATCACTCGTTACTAAAACATAAATATGCCTAACCGTAAAAACAGTGCAACGCAGGCTCAAGGTTCGGAACAGCATGTTCTGGAGGACTTTCTCAGATTCAAATCTGAAGGTGAAGCGCTAGGTTTGCAGGGACCAGCACTTGCGGAATATATTAAGGAAAGTAGAGAGAAAGAGAGAGAAAGAGAAAATAGAAAGCAAAAATAGAAGAAAAAGAAGAGAGAGAAAACTGAAAGAAAGGAAGAGAGAAGAGAGATACTGAGAGAGAAAGAGAGAGAGAGAGAGAGAGAGAGAGAGAGAGAGAGAGAGAGAGAGAGAGAGTGTGTTTGTGAGAGAGAGAGAAAGAGAGAGAGAGAGAGAGAGAGAGAGAGAGAGAGAGAGAGAGAGAGAGAGAGAGAGAGAGAGAGAGAGAGAGAGAGAGAGAGAGATGTGAGGAGAATCGATTCTCAAAGAGATGTAGCAACTGCCCAAAGTCACTCCCTTACCAATCAGCATGACACTGCAGCTACAGGTGCAAAAATTAAGCTGCCTTCCTAGAGGACAAGGATGACTTGGAATCGTATCTGATTCAATGTTGAAGGTAGCCACCATCAACCAGTGGGATGAGACAGAGTGGGAGTGAGACTAGCACCCCTACTGAAAGGTAAGGCACGGAGGCATGTGCATCCATACCTTCAGCAGTCTCTGCTGACTATTGTGCAATCAAAACAGCTCTCTTGAGCAAGTTCCAACTTGATGCTGCCAGGTACAGAACAGTTTTGTAGCGCAAAGCATGAGCATAAAGAGCGCGTTAGAGATCTATGGGAAAATTGGACCTCTGGTTAAATCGTTGGATAACGTTGTCAGAGAAAACTCCAGATGACCTGAGGACATGCTGGTGATGGAGAAATTTCTAAAGTATCTGCCGTTTGAACAAGCGCGTTACGTTCGCGACACGAATTGGGCGAGTTACTGCCCCAATCCAAACAGACTGGGCCAGAACAGATCAGAGACGACGACTGACAACAAACCGAGAGACAATGCACAAAGAACAAACCCCAGCAACACACACAGACCGACGTGCTACGTTTGTGGTGGACCACACATAGCAAGATACTGCACAAAGCGTGCCCACCACAAAGATGGCAGATATGCAGCAGTGCTTACCACGTTACAGCAGTGCTTACCACGTTACAGCAGCGCTTACCACGTTACAGCAGTGCTTACCACGTTACAGCAGTGCTTACCACGTTACAGCAGTGCTTACCACGTTACAGCAGTGAAGAAAGAAGAAGTAATACATACTCTCTGCGATGTGTGCAAAGATATTGTGTTCGAACCACACAGCCATGCGATAGTGGATAGAAAGCGAGAAGGTGCAGCGCCATACAACGATATTTCAAAAAGATGCAATCTATGCTCCACAGAAAAATGGTTGATATTATGTAAACCACACTTAGCAACTCTGAACACAAAAGTAGAAATTGTAAACAATTGCAGGCACAAGTGGAAATCTTTGCTAGCACATTCCATCTGAACAGGCCCCAATAAGAACCACAGGCCGCACGTGCAGCAAATAAGATCCGCCTGCACACGCAGAGTCGAAATCAAGTCCTGCACGCCATAAAAGATCGTTGACGTGCCCCCCAAAAGATATCCTGATGATAGCAAGGCTCGAAACAAGCTTATAATATATTTAAAAAAAAAAATTAACAGATGTTGCTCCCCAAGGGGTTGAGCATTTTGAGATTTTTTAAGGACACTTTTATATTGTTCATGTATATATATATATATAATATATATATATATATATATATATATATATATATATATATATATATATATATATATATATTTGTTAAAATAAGGTATTAAAAGAAATCTCTACAAATTTGTTTCGAGCGCGTTGCGCTGTCATCAGGATGGCTTTTGGTTTGCCCACCGCCGATGTTATATAGCGTGTGGGCTCACGTTTGCGGTTGTTTGCACGTGCGGGTTGGCTGCACGTGTTTTTTGGGGCTTTCAGGTTTTTGTTTTGAGTGTGTTCACTAACAACGATTTCCATTTATGCCTGCAGTTGTTTACTATTTCTGTTTTAGTGTTTAAAGTTGCTAAGTGTGGTTTGCATAGTATTAACCATTTTTCAGTTAAACATAGGTTGCACCTTTTTGAAACATTGCTGTATGATGATGCTCTTTTTATGAATTTCCAGGATATATTGTAGCTTGTTTCTGCGTCTTTAAGTTTCCAAATATATTTGCTCAATTCTGTTTGGTTTTTATATTTTTCTTTATTAAATGACTGTTTGTGGTTTGCATATCTGGTTTTGAAGTGGTTTTCAGTGATCCCTATGTATGTTTCTTTTTCATTTTCTGATATCACAGTAGCCTGGTATACAATGTTGCTGTGAAGACATTTATTGTCTAGTGGGCACTGCTCTTTTCTGGTGCAATTACAAGATTTCCTTTCTTTACCCTTCTTTGCTGTGTTGATTTTCATTTTGTTGGATGCGTCAATTAGGTTTTTGGGGTTGGGCATACATGAGTACGATAGTTTGACAGTGTTTTTGTTAAATATTTTGGACAGTTTGTGTTCTTTTGGAAATGAAGTTGTTAGGATTTTGAAGAATTCTTTCCCTATGTTTTGTTTTGAGTTTCCCGTCGTATGGGGGGTTATACCATATGATTTTTCTTTTCCTATTTTTCTTGCTTTTATTTGTGTTGTTGTCTGGGTTGTATTGTAATTTGTAATTGTATCCACTTTTTTTGTAGTGCCTCCTGGTATTCTACTGCTGCATTGTTGAACACTCTCTCACTGCATGACAGGTTTGACAGTCTCTTGTTTATGCCATGGGGAATGGTCTTTAATACAGATGATGGATGGTTACTTTTGGTGTGTACATAAAGAGGTGTATCGTTGGGTTTCTTGTATGGTTTATATATATGTGATTGTTGAGATCCAGTGTTATGTCTAAGTAGTTCACTACCTTTTTGTTTGCTTCAATGGTAATCTTTAAGTTGTGGTTTTGGAAGATTTTGCATAGTTCTTTCTTCTTGTTTTCGATGGTTCTTAGAGAACAGGAAAACACCGATTCTAACTCACTTCGCCCTCAAACCAGTTTTCGGCGAAGTGACCCTAGAATCGGTGTTTTCCTGTTCTCTGACAAGTAAGACTTCAATAACCAAAAAATAACGATTATCTACAAACAAACATACTGTGTAGGATTATCTGTTTTCAATACTAATTTACTAAACTTGCTTGTCTTTTAAAACTAAGTTATATTTTTGACATAAAATCTGCACACTTATTCTGACTAATTTCTACCTACAAAACTTTGTATAACAGACAGGCAGACACGAGGCGGTGGGATTTTATAGAGACCCACCATTAAGCTGAAACCTGATCACTTAATTTATGCTAGGGACTTACGCAGACAAGAGGCCTTCGTTCACATAGAACACAGCGCACAGTCAATTAGTTGTCAATGACGACAACACCCAACGTGTGTCTCCCTTGTTGTAACCAAAAAATCAATAAAATACGCCTTGCGACCGGCTCGCGGCGCACGTTGGTCAGGTTAACTTGCAACATTATTGCATCAGCAAAATGTTCTTGAACATTCTCGACTGCCACGTCGACACTACCACGTCGAGGCTGCTACGTCGGCAAGACCGGTTTCGCCATTCTTTCCCGGACTGCCGCACAACAAGGTTGTGTTGGCTGTGCTCCGGTGTGGCCACTGTGTTGAGAAAAGTGATTTGACTTTAAAACTTTGGATTGGATTGGCGACAACTGTAGTGTGTGGACATATTTCTGCTGTGTGCGTGTTAAAGCAGCCTGGCTTTTCTAGAATCTTCTGGAAAAGACAAAACTATCGTGACAATAACCGAGCTAGATACTTTTCTTAGAGGAAAACTTGTACAGATGATGATGTTGAGAAATTTAATAGATGTAAAAGCGTTCATGACATGATTCCTATTGTGAAGAAATGCTGGAAGGTTGTGAAATTTAATCAACGAAAACCCATGCACCATTCACTGATTTTGGGTTATCAGCTTGGAAAAGCAAAACAAGCGTTTCAAAAATCAAAAACAAAGAAGCAGTCGTGGACATCCTTTGTTAAAGAAAAATGCCTCATTCATGATTCATATGCAAGAAGGATGATTCTGCTGTCAAACGCCTTTTACCACTTCCCTAAGTTTCATAAACTGGGAATGAGTTTTGATGACTTACTGAACATAAAATTCTAACCTACATGTCTGAGAATGAAGAATTCAGAAAGTTCTGGCAATCTGAAGTCTGATTGCTTTCAAGCTTGGCCGGACTGGCAAAACCGTTCGGATCCGAACGGTTTTCTAAAAATAGTTCTTACCTCACCTGCTTCAAAATAGTTCTTACGTCACCTGCTTTCAAGCTTGGCGGACTGGCAAAACCGTTCGGATCCGAACGATTTTCTAAAAATAGTTCTTACCTCACCTGGCTTCAACGTCATGCTTCGCCAATCTAACTTTGAAAGAGATCCTGTGATTATTGATTCAGGACTCTAATAAGTGCTTTGGTGGCTGCCTCGAATTTACGACGTTCAAGTGTGAATAGCAAAAAGCCCCTTCACTTTCCCACAAGCACTGGCCTGTTTATTTGCGTTTGTTTGTTTGTTTTGTTGTTTGTTTGTGTGTGTGTGTTTTGTCTTACCCTACGCACGCACACCCCCCACCCCCACCCCACACACGCACACCCCCCACCCCCACCCCACAACGCACACCCCCCACCCCCACCCCACGCATGCACACACTCAAGTTACTTCTAAGTTCTTAACTTAAGTCACCCCAAGTCACTTCTAAGTTCTCACTCAAGTCATCCTTACGTTCTTAACTTAAGTCACCCCAAGTTCTTAATTAAGTTCTTAATTAAGTTCTTAATTAAGTTTACTTCAAGTTCTTAATAAGTTCTTGATCAAGTCATCTTCAAGTTCTTACTTAAGTTACCTCAAGATTGTAATTAAGTCATCCTTTAAGTACAACCAAGTTCTTATTCAAGTTATCTTATAATTATCAAAAAAACAATACAATCTAGTTTTTGTCTTAAATAGTAGATGTCTAATATAGTACACACACGCCTCAAAAAACGCGTCATCGCTGAGGATGTCTTGCTCAGCGTTCTCTGCGTGAGACCGGTCAGCATAGATCTTAATGAAGTTCTTACATCCTAAGCAACCACATTGATTACAATTCTGGTCTATGGAAATGTCTTTTATAGACTCCATGTCTTTATTTATTGACTCCATCATTTTATAATACCCATGATCTATTTTTATCAAAAAATTTAAAATTAAGTTCTTAAAATATTATTACATTTCAAATGGATCAAAACGATCTTTTGTTGTTGGCGGTTTTGGCATGTTTTTTTTTTCTGTATTTAGTGGTTCAGGTTGTTTTGACTGCTTTTGTTCTTGTTGCCATTGTTTATATATTTTATAACAGTAATAACCACCCCCAGCAGCAGCAAGGGCGCCAAAAATGGCAACAGTTTTAAGTTCAATATTCCATGAAGACTTTGGTGCTGTAGGTCTTGAATCACATGGAGTTTTTATAGCTGGCATTGAATCAACTTGTTCTGGCGTTGGGGGTGTTATGTTTTCATCATGAGTTATATTCTGTGATTGTAACTGTAATTTTTTTTGTCTGTTCCACTCTGCTAATTTTCTTCCTGCTTTAACACGCCCAGGATGAAGATGCTTTTCACTGGTCTCCACCTGATTCAGTGTTTTCTGATTCTGCTGATTTTCTGGCTTGGTTACTTTCTCCACCTGATTCAGTGTTTTCTGATTCTGCTGATTTTCTGGCTCGGTCATTTTGAAGGGAAATAAAATCTATATGATTAAAAGTAATTAATCCCATGATTAATGGCGATAACAATGTTCCAAATCTGTAATATAGATCACAGCTTAGAGACTATAATGACTTTGTTAAAACTGGATCCTGCGTTAAATCATACATAAAGTCTTGTTCAGAATCAATGGGAGCAAATTTACTAACTAGTTTAGTGTACAAACTAAGACCCGTTTGCCCGACACTTTTTACCATTCTAGACCCCAGCTGCGCTTCATATCTGTTGTGATACTTTATAATGTCTTGCGGCGACATCTGTTGAATCTGTTCTATGCTGAATTCAGTTCCGAGGAACTGTTTTGTTTTTCCACATGCTGCCAAAGAATACAGCCTTTCCTTTTTGGACATAATAGCTTGGTCATCAACTTCTTCATTTGTAAGCCCAAGACGGTTTAGGCCGCTCTGTAGCTCTAGCAGATCATCGGTGTTCATGTTTTTTATTAATTATAATTATTTTATTCTTTAAAAATGAGCACCGAAAAAACTGTCGCCAACCTTGTATACCATTCTGCTGATATTGGAGGTCTAAGTGTAGGATGCACAATGCTTGGTAAAAGCCTGTTAAAAATAAAACCAGCAGATCTTGGCAAACTAGACTTTGAAGACTCAGCAAAGCTGATTGCTGTTATAGCAGCTTCGTTCGCTACAAAAGATTTTCTAGTTAAGCAAGGAATAATTCCTGACAGTATCAATATGTAAAATTAAAAAAAATACATTTATAAAAATGGCTTCACTCGTAATGATGATAGGGGGTGCTGTGGTTAATGCGCTTGCTTTTAACGGAAGTAATTATGCATTTAGTAAACTACGGGATGACGGTGAGAGAAAAAGACATAACAAAGCTATGGAGCAACTAGCAGCTGCACAAGATAACTATGAAAAGCAGAGAATCGGGCAGTTAGATTTTATTAACGATACCCGAAAAAACAGGGACATGCAGCTTACACATTTAAAAATGTTGACCAGGCAATAAAAGAATATTATCTCGTAACAGGCAAACCAATCGAGACATTGCCCCCACCAAAATTCAGCGACTTTTATCATCCATCAGAAAAACAAAAGATGCAAGAAATCGCGTTTATTGCTTTTGGTATGACGTTGTGTATTTTGTTGCGCATAATATTGGCTGAATAAAAAATGAACAAAATCTATTATTCGCCAAAAGGATATTGGAAGGGGAATCACGGCAATCAAAAAGCTAAGCCAAGCAGCGGGGGTCAGTGAACAAACAGCTAAGGAATGGTTATCTAAACAAGCGATTTGGCAAATTTATTTACCTGCGCCTAGACGAATACAGAGACCACACTTTGTGAACACAATACCGAACGACACCCATCAAATGGATCTTCTATATTTACCCCATGATACATTAGACAAAAAGATTTAAGTACGCACTACAGTCATTGACATAGCTTCAAGATACAAAGATGCGGAACCATTAACACAAAAGAGTGCTTCTGCTGTTGCTGTTGCCATACAACTGATATACCAACGAGGCCCCGCTAACTTATCCTCGCATGATTCAAGTCGATGATGGAAAAGAATTTAAAGGCCAAGTGAATCAATTATTGTTAAAACATAGAGTTACCATTAAAAGAGGCATTCCAGGAGTTCACAGATCACAGGCTTTAGTTGAAAACTTTAACAAACAGTTAGCCGAAAGACTTTTTCCTACCAGTATCACAGAGAGCTGATTGACAATTCTCGCAACACAGAATGGGTTAGAAGACTGCCCTCAGTTTTGCGCGCAATGAATAATGAAGAATTTAAAGGGTTAAAACCAGTACAAGCAATCAAAAAACAAACAATAAATGTTGCTGAAGACTCCGGCACAACCAGCAAACTATTACCGTTTGGTTTAAAAGTAAGGTACCTTTATTTACCGGGGGAAGCAGAAGGGACACTCGCATCAGGGCAACCGATCCAGTTTGGAGCGTTGATCCATATGAAATAAAAAGAATTGTAAAAATGAATCCGCCCGTGTATTATTTACGAGAAACTGACACGTCAAAACAACCAGCCCCCCAAAGATCTTTTGTGAAAGAAGAACTGCAGATAATCCCGCCAGACACAGTTCCGCTTTAATTAATTTACGGTTCTCCGATGTCCGGTTGCATATGAAAAACTCTGGATTAACAAACACACGTTTTGTGTTTGTTCTATCTAATGACTTCTTTGTTACAACAGTTGTGTTGATCTCATGTAGATTAGATCGCAGTTTTACGTTGTCATGATGAAAAGTCTTATTGTCAAACAACGCTTCTTTGTAGTTGTCATGCGATATGTTTGACTGCACAACACTGCGAGATATTCCCTTTGCTTTTTTGATAGTTTTCTCCTGGCACGAAATACTGTACATTTTTGACCTTAACCCAACAAACTCCTTAATCACCTTTCCAGATAATTCATCCTTCATCTTTCCTAATCCTTCATCTTTCCTAAAACCTTCTTGTTGGTAATTGAATGCAAAGGCGAATCTTTAGGGTAATCGGACGTGTCGTACCATCCCGCATGCCCTTTAGCACTTCTAATTCCATGTCTTTATAGATGTCTTCAGTAGGGATATCTATAACAAAACTATCAGTATCTGTGTAATGTACTCTGGACTCTGGATACAGGGTTTAAAGTAGTCATAAAGAAATTCTAACATCAAAAGCTTTGATAATTCTAAAACAGTAAAATTTCAAAATGGAGTGACTGACGGCGGCGAACGAAGCAAGATTAGGAATAGAGTTTGTTTAGAACTTACCGCCAATGACATTGACAAACAAAGCACAAGACAAGACACGATGCATTTCAACCACTTGGGTCTTAACTTCAGGCGAAAAAATAAATCACATTTAACATGTGGGACAGTACAAACAACGAAAAACGAAAAAAGAATGAAAATGACTTATCCGTTCTTGGCCATGTGTTTGGTGGGCGGAAATGACATGCGGCCAGGGGGATTATGGGAGAGGAAACGGAGGGGGGGGGGGGGGGGGGTTTGCACACACCTCCCCACCTGAAAAGGACCCTTCCACATAACACAAAGCTTGTTATGTTCATCAGTGAGTAGTACAAGAACTGTGGAGCAGTTAAACTTTATGACAAAACCCCTCATGATGCAGCAACAGAATATCAAGAAGCATTACAAAAAAGTGGTTACAATTACAAACTACAATACAGTCCAGACAATAACACGAACAGAAATAAGAAAAATAGGAAAAAGAAAGATCATATGGTACAACCCACCATACGATGGACAAGTAAAAACAAATGTAGGAAAAGAATTCTTTAAAATCATGGCAACATCATTTCCAAAAGAACACAAACTGTCCAAAATATTCAACAAAAACACCATCAAACTATCATACTCATGTATGCCTAACCTTAAAAACATAATTGATTCATCTAACAAAATGAAAAGCAACATAAAAGAGAAGGGTGCTGAAAGGACATCTTGCAACTGCACTAAAAAAGAACAGTGCCCCCTAAGCAACAAATGCCTTCACAGCAACATTGTATACCAAGCTACGGTAACTTCAGAAAATGAAAAAGAAACATATATAGGGATCACAGAAAACACTTTCAAAACCAGATACGCAAACCACAAACAGTCATTCAAAAATGAAAAATACAAAAATCAAACAGAGCTGAGTAAATACATTTGGAAACTCAAAGATAAAAAAATAGACTACAACATATCATGGAAAATCATAAAAAGAGCAACATCATACAACTATATTTCAAAAAGATGCAATCTATGCTCCACAAAAAATGGTTAATATTATGTAAACCACACCTAGCAACCTTGAATACAAAAGTAGAAATAGTAAACAATTGCAGGCACAAATGGAAATCTTTGTTAGCGCACGCCACCTGAACAGACCCCAACAAGAACCACAGACCACACGTGAAGCGACTCGCACCTGCAGAAATGGAATCAGGTCCCGCACGCTATAAAAGACAGATAGCGTGCCCCAAAAGAATATCCTGAGGAGAGCGAGAGGTTCGAAACAAGCTTGTTGATTTTAACACTTCATTTTAAAAAAATATTCTTAACAAATATATATATATATATATAACCTTACTTTTTAACAAATATATATATAAAACAACAACAACAACAACAACAACATTCCAGCAACTTACAGAGCAGCTTGGTGTTGCAATGACTGCAAGAAATTATAAAGGTTCATATCTGCAGTGGTAGATGATTCTGCCTAACTAACAGTATGTGCGTGAGTGGGTGAATGGAAAAATAAAATGCTTCTCAAGATGAGCCTTCAGCAAGCTTATATTCTCCAAGGGGGAGACATCCTCCAATGGGGAGGGAAACTCACTATTTCTTCAATCTAAGACATAAGAGCAAGCTTTGTTTATAATTCAATATTTCTTGCAGTCATTGAAAACACCAAGCTGCTCTGTAAGTTGCTGGAACGGTGCTCGGTACTTATCCTTGGAATTTATTAGTTTGTTGTATTTTAGTCCCTTGCGGATTCATTCCAAGAACTGACCCTCAGCACTCGTGTCTTAGAGGATATCTTTTTATATTTTCTACTTTTCACAAGAAAATGTACTTGTTTTGCTCTTTCATGATTTTCTTTTGCTTCTTTGATGGCACCTTTGGTTGGTTTTTGAAAACTCAACAAACATACTACGGTATTGCACACCAGCCTTTTCTGGCATTGCATTCTTCTTAAAACTGAAAAGGCAGAGGAGCCAAATTACCACTTTCCCGCGGTCACTGAGGAGAAACAACCAAGTTTCGAAATATGGGTATATGACCAGGAGTTATATGTTAGTGAGTTTCCCTCCTATTGGAGGATGTCTCCCCCTTGGAGAATATAAGCTTGCTGAAGGCTCATTTTGAGAAGCATTTATTTTATTTTTCCCCATTCACCCACTCAAGCACATACTTTTAGTTAGGCAGAATCATCTACCACTGCAGATATGAATGCGTATCTCCCCTATTTCTTCAATCTAAGACATAAGAGCAAGCTTTGATTATAATTCAATATTTGTTTATAATTCAATATATATATATATATATATATATATATATATATATTATATATATATATATATATATATAAGAAGAGAGAGAGAGAGAGAGAGAGAGAGAGAGAGAGAGAGAGAGAGAGAGAGAGAGAGAATGGTACTGAGGATCAGCGCAATCTTAAAAAACAGTGCTCAACCACGGTGGGAGCGACATTTGTTACATTAAAAGCAAGTTAAAACTAGCAGCTGATTTTAACTTGTTTTTAAATATATATATATATATATATATATATATATATATATATATATATATATATTATATATATTATATATATATTATATATATATATATATATATGTATATATAAATATATTATATATATATATATATATATATATATATATATATATATATATGTATATATAAAAAATAAAATTAGAGTTAAAAAGCCACTCAGAATGATAAAAGTGCTCAACCAAGTAGGGAGCGACATACAAACATGAATACAATCTCTGGAAAAATAGTTATGAAGTTATTCAATGGTTTAAAGAATTGAACAAACAGAAAAATACAGTGTTCATTACTTTTCATATAGTGGACTTCTACCCTTCCATCGATGAGGAATTACTTACTAAAGCACTAAGATTCGCCAAAAATATACTAATATAACAGATTCTGAGATGGAAATCATTCTCCACACTAAGAAAACCTTCTCCATAGCAACAATGAAACTTGGATAAAAAAAAAACCCAGCAGAAGTTCCACATTCGATGTCACGATGGGATCCTATGATGGAGCTGAAACTTGTGAATTAGTTGGACTTTTTATGTTGTCTCATATACAGAAAATACTTGGTAAACAGGTTGGCTTATACAGAGATGACGGTCTTGCCACGTTAAACAATAAACCAAAAACCATTGAAAACAAGAAAAAAACTTTGCAAAATGTTTCAAAGCCATAACCTAAAAATCACAGTAGAAGCCAACAAAAAAAAACAGCAAATTATTTAGACATAACATTAGACCTAAGGACCATACATACAAACCATATAAAAAAACCTAATGATACACCTGTCTACGTAGACATCAACAGTAACCATCCACCCTCCATTTTAAAAACCATACCTAATGGTATAAACAAAAGATTATCTAAACTGTCATGCAATGAGAAAGAATTTAACAGTGCAGCAGCTGAATACCAAGAGGCGCTGAAAAAAAGTGGCTACAACTACAAATTACAATATAACCCAGATAACAACATGAACAGCAACAGGAAAAACAGGAAAAGAAAAATTATATGGTATAACCCTCCATATGATGGAAGAACAAAAACTAACGTAGGAAAAGAATTCCTCAAAATCCTTAAAACATCATTTCCAAAAGAACATGTACTATCTAAAATATTCAACAAAAATGCCATCAAGCTATCATACTCGTGTATGCCCAACCTTAAAAATATAATTGATTCTTCCAATAAAACCAAAAACAACACAGCCAAAAAGGGTGATGAAAGGATATCTTTTTAACTGCACAAAAAAGACCAGTGCCCTCTGAATAATAAATGTCTCTACAACAATATTGTGTACCAAGCTATGGTAACAACAGACAGTGATAAAGAAACATACATAGGGATCACGGCAAACCATTTTAAAACAGATATGCAAACCATAAACAGTCCTTCAAAAATGAAAAATATAAAAACCAAACAGAACTAAGCAAATATATTTGGAAGCTTGAAGATAAGAAAATAGATTACAACATATCATGGAAAATTATAAAAAGAGCAACACCATACAACAACATTTCTAAAAAATGCAACTTGTGTACTACAGAAAAGTGGCTGATATTATGTAAACCCCATCTAGCATCTCTGAACTCTAAAGTAGAAATGATAAACAATTGCAAGCATAAATGGAAATCCTTGTCAATGCACCATTCCCTAGCACGCCCCCCCCCCCTCCCCTGAACGTGCCCCAAAAAAGATAAAACAAATGTGCAGGCCACGTGCCACACGCGCAGAGCTCAGGCGCCCACACACCACACCATATAAAACCGGTGGGGTGCCCCAAATTGTATACACCCTGACGAGAGCGTCGGCTCGAAACAAATTTGTTGGTTTTTAGTTTTTCCATTTTAAAATTCTATTTTAAACTTTCCGCGGTCATGAGGAAAACAAC